>ML437664.1:0-18694 GCA_005239525.1 Nicotiana knightiana
AACTAAAAGTAACTAGATAAAATATCAATTAGCTAAATAAAAGAAAAAATATTTTTTTTTTTTGTAATTTTAATTTTTGTGGTAAGATAAAGTTAAAAAAGTCAAAACTAGTTAAAATAGTGATATTAGACCTAAACTAAATATTTAAATGATATACTGTGTAAAATTACGGGGAGGGTCAAAAATTACATGTTTACAACAATAATGTTTAACTCATTATAATTAATTTAAAAGTATAAATTGACCATATTTTATTTTTACTAACATCCTAATTTGTTTAGTAAATTTTAAAATACCTTTTCTAATAAGAGTCGTTGGTAGAGCATCAAATAGTCCAATGAAAAACACAAAATCTACGAGCTTAATATGTTCCAATGTAGATTAGTGTTACGATAAAATCAAACAAGACTAAGCATATTTCGTAAACCATAAAGGAGATTAGTATTAGACAGAGAAAACGAGGGAGAAACTCTCTATAATAATCCATTACATATAATATGTTGTATTAAACTAAGTAGCTATTTTAGAGTGCTATATGATATTTTCAGTAAAAAATATATAAATTTAGTTGAGAGTTGACTTTTTAGTTTACATGGAAAAAGTTGAATGATTTTTATGTGACAAAAAAATAATAAAAAAATAATTGTTGTGTGATAAACTTTTGAGTTGGATAAATTTTACATTGCAAAAAAATAGAAAAGTGACTTTTGTGTTACAAACTATAAATTTAGTGACTATAAGTGATTACTGGGTTTTAACCCTTAAAAATGTGACGCGAGCAAATATATTAATGACGAGGAAGGCTTTTTGTTATGCTACTAATACTTGCTCTGCTTTCAAATGCCCTTTTTTGATTTAGAACCTGCTTCCAATTTCCAAAAAAAAAATTCCAATTGTGTCGAACTTTCCATTTTTGGAATAGTTACGGACCCCAACCTGGGTGATCTATCCATGACCAGGATGAAGCTTGGGTGAAACTAAGTGGAGGTCCGACCGNTAGCTGGTTCTCCTCGAAATGCGTTGAGGCGCAGCAGTTGACTGGACATCTTCCTCTATGAGCGAGACTCTATCCAGATCTATGGATATCATCACCCCAGCATCAAAGCGAGACTCCATCCAAATCTGCCACTCCTTGGGCGAGGCCTTCTGTTCTATGAACACCCCACCACTGAATGATTCACTTTCAAGTTCTCGCCTCCGACCCGGGAGAACTCCTACAAATTAAGCTTCCGAAAGGGGTTCTTGCTGGAGCAGCTCAACGAGATGTGGGTTCAATTCCCGCTATGCCTCATCCCAGTAGGTGTCTGCGCCATTGGGCCAGCTAAACTTGCTCTGATCTAGTGTGCGTCCGCTCCTGTTCGGGCTCAATAGTGATATTTTATGGTTATGCCGGCGATGATAGGTGGATCTGGTAATTGGTCTGTTCCGATTCTGATAGGTGCGCCTGACATGGCATTTCCACAATCAAATAATGTTTCATTCTGGTTGTTGCCTCCAAGTCTCTTGCTCCTATTAAGCTCAGCCTTAGTAGAAGTGGGTAGCGGCACTGGGTGGACGATCTATCCATCTATATGAAAGAGGGTTTTTCCACCAAATATATACCACACATTTTCCACTTTGTTTAGAGAGATTATTATTCAGGTAACATAATAGTAGACCGTAGAATTAATTGTATCGCAATCTGGAGGAGATGCCGCAACAATTGCTTGCTAAAACGCTTGAAATGGAGGGAAACTTCATGGACGAGTGGTGTTCCCGCTTCAAATATCTGTAAAATCTCACATGTGCTAATTGTTTATAATATAAGTAACTTCAACATTGAAATTACTTATGCTGCATATAATAATCATACGATCTCATGAGTTAATTTTGAAGTTGAATTAGATTCAGAATATATAAAAAAAATATGAAGTTAATACTTCCTCTATCAAAATTTATTTATCCACTATACAAAAATAGATATTCATTTTTACTTGTCTAGTTTGAAAACCGGTGAATAATTTACCATTTTATAATTATTTTACCCTTCTTATTAAATACTATTACTTATTTCAAATATATAATAAATAATGAAATAGTCATATTATTTATTATCTTTCAAAGGGTGTGCCAAGTCAATAGAACAAGAAAATTTAAAGGGACGGAGTACATTTAACTTCCTGATAGTGAATGTACATGAAATGAACTCATTTTTCGTTTACTCCGCCAATCTACACCCTATTGTCACGCAAAAGTCGCAACCTAGTGTCTTCTCACGTCAATCTGCCGTTTACGTACTTGGAAAACCATGTTGAATGCATGCCTCGGTCCTCTACGCCGTGCTTCCAATTCAGTAATTTGCATGTATCCCTTTCATCACATGCACTTTTTTTTTTTATAAGCTAAGTTGGAAACCTGACAATATCTCAGTATCATCGTTTGGTGTTTGAGCCTTTTCATCGATCATTCATGTGTCACTTCGTATCACTCCCATTATTTGACGTCAGTAAATATCTCCAAGCGGTCAGTCATAGAAAGCAGTGATATGTTAAAAAAGGATCCCAAACCTAATTGGAATCTTTTTGGACTCATGCGACCAAAATAGATTAAAAAAAATTGAGTACGCTATACCTTAACGGCATATTTATTTGTTAAGGTATGACGCGATGAATAATCGCGCTATATATAGAATGTGGACCCATCAATACTTTATCTGCAATTAATTGATCCACTAATAATTTATGTGTATACCGCCTATTATGCATGCGCTATACATCAAATAAGTGTAACCCCTCTCCCTCCTCACCCGGCACCGGAGATGTTTTTCCTTATTTAAGTAGTTTCAGAATTTGGTAAAAATCTATTCAGGATCCTTCAGTTCTTCCGAAATATTTGTTTGTTAAGTTATTTAACATTTTGTCATAATGTCCGAAGAACAAAAAATTAGGATTTCATTATATTGGGGCGGTGAGGTTGTGGTGGAAAATAACTCGGTAGGCTATAGTTGTTCTCCACAGTATCATGTTAAGTTGTCACTTACAATGGAGTACGATAGATTGATATCATTGTTATGTAAAAAAAATGAGTGTGAGCAAACGTTCGATGAATATTAAAGTAAGTGGAAGATATTCGTATTCTGCTACTCCGCAAGTGGTTTCTTGTTATGCTGAGTTTAACATCGAAGAAGATGAAACTCTGATATATTTTTTAGGATTCCGGATGAACACCAAGAACTTTTTGAGACAAAAATATTGGAAATGCATGTCAAGGCTGAAGACTTTCGCAATAATGAGGCTGCACAAAGTAGGGATATCCCTCAATCACCCGGTGTTTATTTTGGAGCAGTTTTAGCCGAACAGGTTCCGGGTGAAAGAGTTTGGCCTGATCTAAACTTATCTCCACAGGCGAATGAGGAGCGAGGACATAATTTCTCCCCAAGTTTACATAATCCACAAGCCGAGTGGAAAAATTCAATTATCCTTTGTGTTACGATGTTTATTTTTATGTATTGAATTTATATTAACACTCATATACTCCACAGGGGGCTACCGGCCAGATATGAATTTTACAAGTTATGAACAAACGGACATTTAAAATATGCTTAGTATTGGTGTGTTAGATCATGGTGGTCCATCAGGGATTCATTACCAACAGTAAAATGTGCATCAAGGGATATCAACACAGTATGATTTGTAAATGAAGCAATAATGTTTATATGTAAAGTTAGGATGAATATGAGAAACTCATTATTTTATTGGTTGTGCAATGAAAACTAGAAACTTGAAGGTCATGTCCTTACTCAATTACCCGAAAATGATATATTTTATCAGGATCTGGCAGATGCGCAGAGTCAGGAAGAGAATAGTGATTATGACAACAATGTTTATGAGTCTGGAGACGACGCACCCTTACCTGATGAGGGTGATGATGATGATGAGGACAAGAATGATGAACATGATTTGACGAGGGAACATGCTCCATTTACCGTTAGACTAAGAGTGTACGAGTCTCATGTGTCGTTTCATTCAAGGGAGATTCCCTACCTTGATCAGTTTCCAAGTATGCTGGATGCGGATGCCCTCACAAAGGATCATGACAAAATTTGGACAGTAATGTGGGATGAATCTAGAGCAACAATGTTGTCGAAGGGCATGCTTTTTACTGATAAAGCGTGCGTAAGCAGGGTTGTACAAATGTATAGCATAAAAGAGTGTCGTGAGATCGTGGTTTACGAGTCATCTCCAGATATATACATGGTTATTTGTAGTAGATGGTTTCAAGGTTGTAATTGGACGCTGCATGCGAGAAAGTTGAAAATAAATATGTGGATTGTGGGTAAATACATTGGCACCCACAATTGTGAAATGGACACATTCAATGGGAATTATTTAACTTGAGTGTTGACTTGATTTCTCTTGTGTTGATTCCACACATTGAAGTGTTCAGAAGGTGCAAGATCAAAGAGTGTATAACATCTTTCCACCAGGTATATGGGTGTACCATTACCAAAAGAAAGGCATTTCTGGGGCGCAAACGTGCATTTGAAATTGTATATGGTAACTAGGATAATTCCTTTGCATATCTACCCCGGTACTTGCGTGCATTCCAACACTTTAACACCACGACTGTTGTTGAATGGAAGCTTGAGTAGAGTCTGTGAATAGCAGAACACATATTCAAGGCATTTAAACCAGCCATTTATAGTTTTGTGCACTGTCAACCGGTAATATCCATATACGGCACTCATGTCTATTTAAAGTACGATATTAAGTTAATGATCGTCGTTGCAGTAGATGTAAATGGAAGTACATTTTTTCTAGCATTTGCTATTTGTGCCAATGAAAGCCAAGAGACATGGACATTATTCTTGAGCCACTTTAAGGAGCACGTTATCAGAAAACCCTCATGTATTTGTCTAATATTTGATCGGCATGACGGTATTTTAAGTTCTATACAAAATTTGCACCATTGCTGTGTTAGGTACTTGAAGGCCAACTTTCAGAGGGCTTATCCGAACAAGGACTTGCATGATTTAATATGGATGGCTGCAATAGATCACCAAGAGTGTAAATTCAAGAGGTAATGGAATTGGTCAAGCATGAAGACCAAGGATCATATAGTTGGTTGATGCGACATGATCTTGACAAGTGGACTTTGCATGCGGATGGTGGTAGAAGATGGGGAATTATGACTACAAATGTGTCAGAGTCTTTCGACGGGTTATTGAAGTTTGCACGTGGATTGCCTATCACTACCATGGTGCGGATCTCATTCAAGCAGATGGTAGAGAGGTTTATTGAAAGATCTAGAGGTGCATCGCCATTGATGGAAGGTGGGCTGAATTTATGCCAATACCAATGAAACGATTTGAAAAATACAGGAAGTGAGCATAGTGGCATTTTGCAGTATTGCAACGAGCAAAATATTTTTGAATTTCACACTAGTCTGCATCACAACTGGGGGAATAATACACATCGTCAATGAGGTAAGAAGATTATGCTCCTGTAGAAAATGGTCCATCTATCACATGCCACGCGCACATGCCATCAAGTGCTTTCAACAAACAGGTTTCGTGGCAACAAGGTATGTTGATAAAGAATATAGTGTTGCTGCATACTTAAACACCTATAGTGGACAGTTGTAGTCAGTGGGTGCTGAGCATTATTGGCAGCCGGAACCAATTAAAATGGTGTGTAACAAGGAATATGTTCACCAACCGCAAGTGCAAAAAAGAACGTGTATATGGAACCAAATGGATGTTGGTGATACCGTTTATGCACGTAAATGTGGCACATGTTTCCAAACAGGACATGACCGCCGTAAATGTCCTTCAGCTGGTTTGGGTAGCGGTGGTAATTCAGCTCTAGGTAGCAGTTCATCCAATGTGCTCAATTATCAAGGATACACGTAGTGTTTTATTGTTGTAATTTTTTTGTACGAAATGTATGTATATGTTCAACTTGCAAAATGTATGAAATAAAATTATGTTTCCAATGGGGTTAAATCATATTGATATTTACCATTAGAGATTCAATACAAAAATTAAACATACACACCAAGAAATAAATAATAATTGTCATTCGCCATTATCATTGATGTCTGGCACTATTTTGTTGTCACTATCTATGTCTTCTTCGTCAGCATTGTGTACGCACCCGTCCGGATCTAGGGAATCGTAATCTAGGCCCTAGTTGACACACATTTCTCGCATTTCATCCTATCATCAATAAGACCACTTGCTTGATTTCTACAACAATATGGGACTCCTACATCCAACGTCTGTGGTAGAAACATGGGTAGTCCCTCCCACTCGATAATTGTTGGGAAAATAGGATAATCATTGTCTCTATGTAGTTTTTCATTTTCTAATAAATCCCCAAACTGATCCTTCATTCCTCCCAGGAATTTAAGATCATCCATTGCATGATGAACAACTAGTGCCTTTTACATATCTAGAATCTCCTTCATAAAATGCCGAATGACTTCTGGTTCATCTTTGTGTGTGTTTTTTTATAAGATTGCAGACATTTCTAGTGGTACAACAACCCCATGCCAGTGACATAGTACTTCATAATCACACCATTTTGAGTAAAGGGGAACCCATTGTAGTTTTTCGCCCAAATTCGCTTACATCCAGGCTTTGTAGAATGCTCTTCGCCCTCAATAATGTGCCCTGCAACTTTGAGATCAGTGTGTATATTGATAGGCTTATTTTTCAAGGGTCGCAGAACACCGTACCACATGTGATCAATCAAATCTATTTAGCAACCTAGCATATTTTCTTCAACATAAGGATCGATCGTGTTATGACGTGTGCCATGTGGATCTGTTGAATTCCCTTCACCTTTTTGCCTCTTCTTGAACCACTTATTAAATGTTAGCGGAATTTTTTTGAAATGGATGTTGTAATGTTCCTTCAAATGGTTTTCGGTTAAGGGCCTAAAATACTCCTCTACTATTAAAATATTAGCTATATGTACTCCCCCCCCCCCCCCCCCCCCCCCAATTTCACTTTTGTGTTATTAAAGTCCCTGCCGTTTCACTTTGCTATTTAAAATACCCCTCACTCGTTAGTTTATTAATATGATATTAATAAATACACGTGTCACCATCCTATTGCTCTAAAATCACCCGCCCCATATCTAATTAAAATCAAACCGACCCAACTATTTTAACCCGACCCACTCGAGCCCCTCGAACTTAAAACCTCTTAGTCTTCCCCCTCTAACCTAAATCGATCTGCAAAACACTCAGAGAAGAAGCCATTTTAACTTGAAAACCCTAGGTCGTGAAGATTCTTTGAATTCATAGGGTTTACGAAGGCTATACGACCTAGGGTTTTCAAGTTAAAATGGCTTCTTCTCGGAGTGTTTTGCAGATCGATTTAGGTTAGAGGGGTATGACTAAGAGGATTTAAGTTAGAGGGGCTCGAGTGGGTCGGGTTAAAAGGGTAGGGTCAGCTAGATTTTAATTAGATATGGGGTGGGTGATTTTAGAGCAATAGGATGGTGACACGTGTATTTATTAATATCATATTAATAAACTAACAGCTGAGGATCTCTTGGTTTATCTTAAGAAGTTGTCTTGTACTCTAAAGAATAATTATCACGCGTAACATAGCACACAACCATTATGCATTATGTATATTGTCAAGTCGACCTTAAAAAGCTGTCGACCTGGAAAAGTTGTCTTGTACTCTAAAAAATCATTATCACACGTAACATAGCGTGCAACCATTATGCGTTATGTGTATTCTCATGTCGACCCGAAAAAGCTGCCGACCTGAAAAAGTTGCGATGTACCCTAAAGAATCATTATCACGCGAAGCATATCGCGCCACCAATATGCGTTATGTTACCTAAAACCACTCTTAGCTTCCTATAAAAACTCTGCACATTTTAGTTATTATTTGCGCTTAACAAAACATAAACAACTTTCCATTAATTTTTAATTTTTTCTGCATTACGAAATGTATGGACGCAATGACATACCAATGTGTTACAGTGGGCAAACGTGCGATTTTGAAGCCATGTTGGTCAAATTTCAATCTGGGACGCAGACGCTGGATCTATCAACAACTTGTAAGTTATTAATTTCAGAAAAATATTAATATTTTTTATATAACATGTTATTAATAGTGTTGTGTTATAATCCCCATTGGTAGGATCAAAATGAATGTGGATTTGAAGAATGGTATGATGAACCCATTAACCAGGAATACTACAAATCATGTTCGCTAAACGTTGGAATATGATTGGTGAATACAAACTCCAGATCTTTAAACTACAAGAACAACTTGCGGCAGTGAAGGAGAAACTAAAAGAGGAAGAAGAATTAAAAATATAGGTTGGACGAGAAATTAAGTGGTTGAAGCAAAAAATAATGGGCGATAGTGCCTAAACAAAATATTGGATGTGTTGAGTGTAGTATTTTATTTTTATTTTTATGTTGTACGTGTCTTATCTTTAATTGTACCGAATTAAAATTTATGTTAAGGTGTCTTTTTTTGTTTTCTAGTATTAAACTAATAAATAACCTGAGAAATAAAAACACATGCGCAAATTATGTAAAACACAAAAATGTTGCTATTATATATATATAATGTCATATATATAGATAATAATAAATATCAATGTGTTCTACAGCCTGTATGATCTAAAGCATTGCCTGGTCTGAGGTGCATCTCATCCCGCTCGGCTACGCTATCAGCATCATCCTCATATGTTGCCACATTATCGGAGGATGCACTGCAGCATGATCATCAGTAAAGGCTGGCAGACTCGGTAAAAGCAATCGTCGGGCCAACAGTAACCTACAATAATAAGATATTTTAGTATATGAGATATGAATTACTAACGTACGTGTTAGAAAATAAATTTTTAAGGGTCATACCATGGTCTCTGCGGGCTCTTGAATAAAATGATCCTCCTCCGGCATATCAGCATCACACAATGTGGCGTCAATGACGGGCGATGACGATGTCTTTAAAAAAATAAAAATTCTTTAGATATTGCTGACTAGTAAATGATATAAAAAATAATAGAAATATTAGTAATACAAACAAATATGCGCCTATGAAATATCCTCAGCATCCCTCGATGATGAGCCATAACTCAGTCATCGCCCACTATGCACGTCTCTTGTTGGACGATCATCAGCAATCGTCGATTGCTCTAGGCGATCAGGAAAATACTGATCCCACTCCTATCGAGTAACGAAGGTGCCCGTGATTAATATTGGAGCTGACATGGTCAACTGCGAAGTCCTTGGCAACAACTGAAGGGTGAATGACGGCATATCATGAGGAGAACCATGTAGCTTAGGGTGGCCACCCGGCTGATCATCTCTAATATCCTCCACAGGTTCCTCAACACCCCCATGTTAGGGACCCCATCCTTGCCGACCACCAAGACCTCGTGGGACACCCCATCCTCTCTGGCCTCGTATACCACGTTCAAGCTCTATTGGTGGCCCATGATGGTACTCTTTTGGTGGCACATAAGAAGCTTCGTATCCTAATATCTCATTAACTTGGGCACGCCTCAATGTCCGGGAAGCCAGATCTGTAATCTGCGCAAAGTTTCCGTTCCCTCGCCGATATGTTGCAGCATCTGCAGTCCCAACTGGTAGAACTCATGTAAGCCAATAACCTGCATAACATGTAAAATATTAATTACGGAAGGATAATTTAACATTATAAGTAGAACAAATAAAATACCAGTGCCTCATGCCTCCCGCCATAAGGAATGTACCGACCACCAGCGCGATGAACGGGATTCTCGATGAGAAGTTAGGTAACACTACGATACCAGCCAATATACTCATGCTCGACATCTATATTGCCTCTCTTTTTCTTTGTAGTTTGAGTATTGGAAGGTACTTGTTAAGAAAACGTCAACTTTATGTATTTAAGTTTTAAATATCAAGGAATTTTGATAAATTCATTTCCTTATAGTTAGAACTAACGGGACGGTGATCGGAAGCCTTGAGTTCGAGTTATTCGACTTGTAGTGGATTGTTTTGTGAGATGTTTCATGTTGCTTTTGGGATGTCTATTTTGCTGGTGTTTTACGGAGTTTTGGAGGATAAAAGGTATGGATAAACACCACATAATAATGGAATGGTGGGCTGGTAATTCGTCGTTACATTTTTAGGTTGTTTGACACTACTTTTGTTGTCGTCTTATGTATGAATCTCCGTATGTTGTGGTAGTTTGAGTTGAATTTCTTGGAAGGTCTTAAGGACTCAACAAAGTTAAGGTATGTTAAGGCAAAACCTTTCTTTCATTTTGGCATGATCCAGTAACTAAATGTGTTTGATAACGAGACATAAAGAGAAGTTCATATTCCTAAATTTATGTACATTTTCCTAGTCTCATAAGTTACAGCATTCTCCCTTATCGGGACTTCATA
This sequence comes from Nicotiana knightiana, assembly GCA_005239525.1. Classification (NCBI taxonomy): domain Eukaryota; kingdom Viridiplantae; phylum Streptophyta; class Magnoliopsida; order Solanales; family Solanaceae; genus Nicotiana; species Nicotiana knightiana. Next base: position 10,392 of record ML437664.1, read on the forward strand.
TTCAGTTTAGTTTTATATTTTGTTAGCCAAGGAAGCAGAGAGTCTATATATATATAAAATATTATATTATTTTCCCCACCATCGAGTTATAATCGATGGGCAGGCCCCTATTGGGCAACCTCTTATCAGATAGTAAGTTATATATCGAGCCTATTGTGACTAAGCTCCTATGAGCGAGCCAAGAATGGCCAAAATACAGAGCCTAGTATGGCTGAGCGCCTATGAGCGAGCCTACTACGGCAGAGAAGTTACACATACCGAGCCTTATAAGGTCGGACATCTATTTTACTTAATATATATTGAGAGAGTTGAGTCAGTATCAGCAGGTAAGCATATCTTCAGATTGACTTTGACTCCCAGATACTTTCAATTATTATACTATCAGTTTAGTTTCATCTTTCAGTTATTTTGTTGCCTTACATACTCGGTACATTATTTCGTACTAACTTCTCTTTTATCGGGGACGCTGACAGTTGGACAGATCCTCCCAGCAGACAGAGTCAAACATCAGCTTGGTTGGTAAGCTCCACTTCCTCGGAGTTACCATGTCTAGACCTTGGAGTCCATTTTCATATATACAGATTTGATGGGTAGGTCGAGGCCCTGTCCTGATCATGGTACAGTTCTGTTATCTCTAGAGGCTTGTAAACGTGTTCTATATATTTTGTATATTAGTAGATGTTCATGGCGGCTTCGTCGGCCTAAATAGATGCATATATCATCTTTTGGGTATGTTTACACCACAGATGAAAGAGGCGTTATTTTCAGACGATTTGGAATATGGCCCCATCGGCCTATGTTTAGGGTATCCCCTCTCGAGTTCACTGTTATAGAGCGGTACACTCGGGTCGAGTATATGACCGGGTACCGGCCACACCTCTTCATGTTTGGGGCGTGACACTTCAACCTCTCAACATACCTTCATCGTCCACAACTTAGGAAATATCTGCCTCTGAGAACCCTACTAGACTTTGAATCCTTAGAATACAAGAATCTCCATGTCCGATCCCAACTCTACCACTCAAATGACTAACATATTCCTCTATGGAATCATATCACGAGATATATTTCTATAATTCTTACGTGCCACATAGAATAATATAAACATCACCAGTCGATCAACTAGGTGATTACTGTAATACCAGTCCAGCATCCGCAAGTCAAAAAATAGTGCTCCTTCTAAGATGCACACCCTTCTAAGGTGATACCAAATAGTGCCAATATTCTTCGAAACATTTGAAACCATCCATACTTTATAGAACCCACGACCTCCCCTTTGAATGGAACCGCAACCTTGTACATGAAAACCTCAACCCCATACGTCATACCGCTTCTATCATGCCATTATATGAAAAAATGAGAATCCCATTACCAACTCTTAGTCACAACAGGGTGCACACCCCATCCACCGAAAACCTTCCACTTTCCCCATCCAGGAGAAAATCACAATGCATAACAGCTCCCCGTGCCTATAGAAAACATCATTCTCAAGTCGTGGTCAATCATCGAGAACTCTTCGAAACCCATTAGCACAAACCAAGCCATCAAAACTAAATCCCTCTAACTCAACCAGGTCACGTAGATTGCCAATCCAAAGAGTATTGCCACAGCACACCTATATATCCTCTCCACACCCAAAGAACTAAAAGAACCGATCATTTCCATTACTATGCTTATCCAAACCACTACCAAGGTGACCTTTTTCTCCGAGTTCCTCTCGACTTGCCTTCAGGTTAAAACTTATCCTTGCCAGTAATATTATGGTCTGTAACTCAAATTTCACCACAAGAGATCCTAGCATGAAACTATGTCATCTAAAGGTCCATAAGCCATTGTATTCCTTCTTAAGTGAGTACCGCAATCAAATTTCCCTCTCTAAGGAGACCTTCTGTAAATCTGAAGTTGTTTCCTTAACCTCTCTGATACTGAAATGTAGAATCACTAATGTTGCAGAAGTACCGCAAGTCTCGACACCACCCACTAAAAATATCAGATCTTAGCCATATACAAAACTCGGGGAAACCCTCAAATACCACATGAATCATGAACTCATTAGAATCTTCTCGAGAGTCATCGACAACGCTTCAATCTTCAATATACCGACAATACGAGCCAACTAAATTGTGCTCTATTAGAACACAAACACCTAAAAAAGTACCCATCTTCAAGAATCCAAACGACTCTCTTCTCCTTGCACACTACATCCACCACGAAAACCCGAGTCATTCCAAGTATTCTATATGCCCACAAGGTATAACACATCATGCATCTCGCCATTTCCTTGCTCAAATCATCCTCAAAGCGAATCTCTTCAAGTCATAACTGATCCACAAGTATGCCTCAGACCAAAACTAATATAAAACATCACTATGCAATTTGATCGTCGATTAGAGCCTCCCCCACTTGGCTAATATCCATAGGACATAACATCTGATAACCCACAATACATTTACTCCATAACTTCAATGATCGCTCATGTAGCACTAACCATAAAATACCTCAAATCATATGCTAAACGCATACACATCCTCGTGACAGTCATGCGAACTTCCTCAAGCGATCCGAACTCATATTGCATCACATACGCATCCCGCTAGTAGAAAGGAGATTCTTCACCGAAACATCATAGAGATTAAACATCGGTAGACCACCCTTCAGGAAATAACCCACCTGCTTAGCCTCAAACTGCATCACTCAATGACCCTATCATGGTCACAACCACAATGCAATCACTACATCCTCCCGAGCCCGAACTCATAAACAAGACATAAGAATCTACTTTATTCCACAATGTAAAACTTAAAGATCCATCAACACACTCAAAAGTCGAGAATGTGTAACTCATCAAGACAGAAACCAAACATCCATCACCATAGTACTTTCACATCCAAAACAAAATACTTCTCTTCACATCCAAATCATATAAGCACATACTTATCATTTAGCTATCTAACAACTTACTGAGCCATCAATCTCACTTATAGGGAAACTAACAGATATATAAGTCTAAAAAAACATACTCACACAATGGAACCACCAAGCTCAATCGTCCATCTAACCCTGGCCTCAAGCCCTCAAGACTGGCATATCTCCACAACATAGAAAACATATCTGGCACCTCATCCATGACATCATAAGTTGTTGCTGCTCAGTTGATATCGGGTGCTCAACATAACATACGAGTGGATGGAAAGAATCCTAAGAGATACGCTTGAAGCTGAATCAATACCCTACGATAAAGAAAAGAAGATGGGAAATTTTCCTACATGCCCTATAGCCTGTCGAAGATAAGTATGGACGTCATCATACCGATCCGCAAGTACTAGTCACTTGCTCATGACTTGTGGAACCTATGAACCTAGAGGCCTGATAACAACTTGTCATGACCCACAATATGCCTAGTCATGATGGCACCTAACCTAATCTGTTAGAAAAGCCAATCATTAGTCAACCTAAATCTACTGAAGATAGTAAGGCAATCAATAAATGAAATAACTAAATTTCTGTACCATAACACAAGGATTGGTAGTACAATTCATGAGCCAATAAGACTTATATTTACAATGCTGGTATAAAAATAAATAAACAACATTAGTTTGGAATATACATAAGTAGAATATGAATCTAAAACTACCAAGAACAAGTGGTAGCTATATCCAGAAAGTATATACATGTTAAATTCTAGATCCCGCTATTCACGGTATCCTCAGCTTCAAGATTTGCACCCAAGGTGAAGAAACATAGTATGAGTACAACCTACCCCATGTACTCAATATGTAACGAACCTAACCCAAGTTGAAATCAGTGACGATCTTGAAAGAAGGTTAATGTCCAACACCAATAATGAATAACAATAGAGGATATAATAAAGCACTAATAATACAGAACTCAAAATATTCATGTTCATCTTGTTCACAATTACGGAAAACTAAACATGCTTTACAAGTATAAAAGTTAAAGCCTATATCCTTCATAGAAACACTATTGTATGAGTTTATTAAAGATATCTGATTTATTCCAAACTTTCAATAATAGATAAGACATTTTATTTACCAGCTAGCGTGAGAAAAATAAACCTCTATGCCTACATGTCACATATGTATGTCAAGCCAATGACATAACAGTGGAACCATCAAGTACACTCACTCTCAGCACACTGATGGTGCCTGGCACAAATGCCCCTCACCATACACACACAATCACCCAGCATTGTACGGGTGCCTGGCACGAATTCCCCTTACCAGAGCACATATAAATCATTGTGTCTGTGCTTATTGTAATATCAGACTCTATAGGGGTGGATCCTGGACCAAGCGCTAATCAATATCACATAGCCCAATCGTGGGTCATGGTGCATGTGTCGCCCCTAATCAGTACTACTTAGCCTAATATGTGACTAGCATACACATCACCTCAAAATTAATAATTAATAAAACGGTTGCAGCATGCAACCTGGTCCAAATATCAATCTATTACGGTGTGCAGCCCGATCCAACATAACTCACAACAAGGCTTTATGGACCACATCAATCATCGACTCGCTCAAGTTCCCATATGCCAACATATCACAGAAAAATAATCTAATTAAACAACACGATATATCATAATGTACCACAAATTCTGCTCAAACTCGTTTCACGTACAAGGACACCAATAAGTTGTGAGATAGAATATCGAAAGTTCATAGAGATAGAGATATCACATGCAGATATAACTGTCATGACTGAACAGTGTGATTACGACAAAGACAAATAGCTCCACAAGATAAAAATATCCCTATCATATCTCAAACAATTCAGTAGATAGCCTAAACCTGATTTTTCAAATGAATATTAACTCGTGTAGTCATAGAACTTGAGAAAATATGATATAAAAGAGGCATGATAGCAAATCAAGGCATATAATAACTTAAGAACTACCTGGATCATGAATACCCTGGTGCACGCATACACGCACGTCACCTAGCACGTGTGTCACCCCTAACACATCTCCAATATCATAGTTCTCAAGGACAAATACCCTCAAATCCAAGTTTAGATATGTTACTTACCTCGGACAAGCCAAAACAATACTCTAGAAATGCCATACCGCGTGAATCGATCTCCAAACGGATCAAACTTGCCAATAACAACTCAAAAATATCAGATAATGCCATAGAAAACAATCTCAAAAGATAAAGGTCGAATTTTTAATCAAATACTCAAAGTCAACAAAAAAGTCAACCCGGTCCTACACCTCGGAACCCGAAAAAATTTATAAATTCCAATAACCCATTCCACTATGAGTCCAGCCATACCAATTTAATCCAATTCCCACTCTGAATTGTTGTTAAAAGCTTAATTATTCACTTACGAAAAATTTAGACAAAAATCTTCAATTTCCCAATCAAAATATGGATTAATTCACAAATAAAAATCCTCAATTTCCCAATCAAAATATGGATTAATTCACAAATAAAATAGTGTAATCATGTTAAAATAAAAATGTATATATATATATATATATATAGATTAAATACTGACCCCGTGAAAAACCGAGAAGAACATCGTAAAAATCACCTCAAAGTGAGCTCTAGGACTCGAGATATTCTCAAAATACCAAAAGAACACAATATGATTTACTTTAATAAACGGAGATTCCGCATCCTCGCCCAAACAACTGCACTTGCGGTCTTCTAGCTATCATTTCTGCACAGGCGGACTATTTTTTGCACTGGCGGAGTCACGGGTGCAAACTCCACTTCGCATGTGCGAAGCACCAGTACCATCTCCCTTCTCCGACACTAAAATTGGTCTAACTTCCTCATACGATGTCCAATTTTGATGATTCTTTTTTCTATGTCTTCGTAATTACGATACGGATATAACAATTCAATAAAAACTAAATAAGAGCTCATTTGATTAATATATTAACATTTATGCTTGAAGAAACAATGTCGAAACATCAAATACAAGCGCAACACAACCAAACATATCTGAAACTCAGTCGAGCCCCTCGAGACTCCATTCAAACATACCAATAAGTCCCAAAATATAATACAGACCTAGTCGAGGCCTCGAGTCCAACATAACAATATCAAAATCACGAATCGCACCTCAAATCGAGCTTAATGCACTATTTGGAATTTCCAAATTCTAAACTTATGTCGAACACACCTAAACAACTCGGAATCACCTCAAATTTTGTATAAAAGCTCCAAATGACATAAAGAACCTATTCGAACTCCAAGAATAATAATCCGAACGCGACAAAATTGAAGACAACTCTTGGTCAAACCTATGAACTTTTCAAACTTTTAAATTGCCAACCTTCACCAATTATGGCCAAAATCTTCTAGAAACATTCAAATGCAAATCGGGACATACATCCATGTCTAAAATTACCATCTAGCCCTAACGGAACCATCAAAGTTTTGATCCGAGGTTACATACACAAAATTTAAACTTGGTCAACTATTCCAACTTAAAGTTTCCAAATTGAGGATCATTTTCCAAATCAATCCTGAATCACTCGAAAACTAAAACCGACCATACACGCAAGTTATAACAAATCATATGAAGCTATTATGATCTAAACCACCAAACGAAAATGCAAAAGCTCAGAACGACCGGTTTGGTCGTTACATGTCTATGATATGAGTATTTTGAGATGATGTTATTCTGGGACCCTCTGTTAGTTGACCTTCGGGGTCTCGTTCTTATGGCTTTACTTGCTTTCTTTATATTCTGCTATCTTTATTTATTGCTCGTACATGTTTATTGTGAGCGTCTTGTCATAGCCTCGACACTTCTTTGTCGAGGTTAGGCTCGACACTTAGAGAATATATGGGGTTAGTTGTACTCATACTATAATTCTGCACTTCTTATGCAGATCTCGGTGTTAGTCCCATCGGTGTGTAGAGGACTTCGCTTGAATCCGACTTGCCCAAGAGACTTGAGGTAGAAGTGTTTGGCATTCGAAGTCCCTGAAGTCCCTTTCTACCTTGTTTTACTATTATCTTGCTTCAAAAAGATGTATTTCATTCAGACCATATTTATAGTATTCTAGTCGCTCATGTACTTGTGACTCCGGATATATGAGATTAGTATAGACCGTGTTATTTATGGGTTTATCATATGTGTTTCAGATTTTACCAATCGTTATCATCATTATTCTTCTTTCAAACTGTTAAAATTGGTTAATTATTTAACTAACGTTAGTCTGCTTAGAAAGTGAATATTAGTCGACATCACGGCTCCATGGTTGAGATTTTGGGTCGTGACAATAACGTGACACTCCAAAATAAGTTAATTAAATTTGGGATAATTTCAAATACCTCCAATTTAGGTTTCACTTTATTACACTAATCTCCGTTGTAATTTACCATATACTATTTACTTTTCTTATTTTGATTTCTTTACAATAATGTTCTTTACAATAACTATTGGTATCACAATCTGGTGGAGATGCCGCAACAATTGCTTGCTAAAACGCTTGAAGTGGAGGGGAACTTCATCGACGAGTGGTGTTCCCGCTTCAAATATCTGTAAAATCTCAGATGTGCTAGTTTATAATATAAGTAATTTCAACATTGAAATTACTTATGCTGCATATAATAATCATACAATCTCATGAGTTAATTTTGAAGTAGAATTAGATTCAGAATATATAGAAAAATATGAAGTTAATACTCCCTGCTATTCAAATTTATTTATGTACTATCCAAAAATAAATATCAATTTTTACTTATCTAGTTTGGAAACCAGTGAATAATTTACCATTTTATAATTATTTTACTCTTCTTATTAAATACTATTACTTATTTCCAATTTATTTTCAAACGTATAATAAATAATGAAATAGTCATATTATTTATTATCTTTAAAAGGGGGTGCCAAGTCAATAGAACAAGAAAATTTAAACGGACGGAGTACATTTAACTTCGTGATAGTGAATGTACATGAAATGAACTCATTTTTCGTTTACTCCGCCAATCTACACTCTATTGTCACGCAAAAGTCGCAAGCTATTGTCTTCTCACGTCATTCTGCCGTTTACGTACTTGAAAAACCATGTTGAATGCATGCCTCGGTCCTCTACGCCGTGCTTCAAATTCAGTAATTTGCATGTACCCCTTTCATCACATGCACTTTTTTTATAAGCTAAGTTGGAAACCTGACAATATCTCAGTATCTTCGTTTGGTGGGGTGCGGAATCCAAGTAGGTCCTTTTTGCACAAGTAGAACGAAAATAGGTCCAAAAAAAAATTAAGAACGGATCTATGTATAACGCCATAGTATATGGCGCTATACACTAACGGTAAC
>ML437666.1:0-65271 GCA_005239525.1 Nicotiana knightiana
TCAATCACAATCCGAGGCTCCGCAGCTGGGGTTGCAGTATGAGCAACGGGTTGAGTCCTGCCCCTGCCTAGGCCTCTGACGTGGCCTCGGCCTCTGCCCCTAACGGGAGCTGCTGCTGCTAGAAGACCGGATTGTTGGTCAGCGGAAGAAGAAGCGAGTATTCTTGCTATCTGCGATAGAGTAGAAGAGTTAAATCAGTATTTGAGATACCAAGAATCGCACGACGGAGAAGAAATAAAAACTGAGTTTGTTCCTAACTTCATAGCCTTTGGGAGATAAGTACAAACGTCTCTGTACCGATCCCTCAGACTCTATCAAGCTTGTTCGTGAATTGTGATACCTATGCAACCTAGTGCTCTGATACCAACTTGTCACGACCCAAATTCCTAACCCACGGGATCGTGATGGCGCCTAACACTACACTTGCTAGGAAAGCCAATACTAGAACTTATTTAATTAACTTCTATTAAAGTCTATTTAACTGTAATAGGACAATTCAGAAATAAACTAACTTTATTAATTCAAATGCATAAATTCATGAATAAAATAATAAACGAATAAATAAGATGAACCACGGACTAAATATATAACTATAAGACTACCCTGGGTCAGGAGTCACAATTCACGAACCACTAAGAATACTACAAATAATGGCTGAAAGAATTATGTTCTCTGTTTCGAATGAAATAAAACAACAACTAAATAGTGTAGAGAAGACTCCAGGAGTCTGCGAACGCTAGCAGATCTACCTCTTGTCTCTAATGAAAATACGCAACTACTAAAATCTCCTAACACTGGTCGGTACCTGGATTTGCACAAAAGAGTGCAGAGTATAGTATCAGTACAACCGACCCCATATACTGAGTAAATGCCAAGCCTAACCTTGACGAATTAGTGACGAGGCTACGACGGGGAATTAAGAATATAACCTGTGAGCAATAGATAATAAAGCAAGAAAGAAATAATAATAATAATAATAATAATAATAATAATAATAATAATAATAATAATAATAATAATAATAATAATAATAATAATAATAATAATAATAAACTCGATATCCAGTAACTTGCAATAGCAAATAAAACAACTCGGATAATTCTTTTCAGATATCAGCTATAATCAACTCCTAAAAATTTCCAATTTTCAATTTAAATCTAAATAAAAATCAGAGTATGAAAACTTTTTTAATAAACTCAGAGTTTTCCAAATCCTTATTTTTGAAAATCAGTAAAATATAATTATTCTCCGTTATCGCTCCTTGTTGCGACGCGCAACCCGCTCCCACTTGTCCACCCTTATTGCTCCTCCCTATATATATATCACCCTTATTTCTCCTGTTGCAGCGTGCAACCCGATCCCACTTGTCCACCCTTATCACTCCTTGTTGCGACGTGCAACCCGCTCCAACCAGACATATCATATCAGTTTATAAAAACTTTCACAATCCAGACCAAGCCTTTCACAATATTTTTGTATCAACAATTGTAAACAGAAGCTGTAAAACTCATAAGCTTCATCAATTATCATTTCACAACGAAATCAACCGGAAATTATATACATATCGTAACACTGACATCCAGCTCAATCCTTATGTAACACCACAAAACCAAGAGAACATCCAACACTTCCAAAATACTTGAAACAATACTTAACAATAAGTAAACGAATCCAAATCGACATATAAACATCCATGATCATGAACCAATTAAGCCCGAAAGCAAATAATTGGAAACGGGGGAAGGATCATGTTTAACAGACAATTTGGTGGTGCATAGATACTCGTCACCTCACCTATACACCACACACATGAAAATTCACATAGCATTTAAGTTGGGGATTCCTATTCCCTCAATCAAGGTTAAACCAAGCACTTACCTCAAATTCGCAGGCCACTCACTGCTCAATTACCGCTTTTCCTTTCGAATTCACCTCCAACACACTCGAATCTAATTATAATTAGCTTGATATCATTAATTAAGGCTAAAGGAAGTAACTTTACTGAAAATTTATGATTTTCCTAAGTTTTCTCAAAAAAAAAAGTGAAAACCCGACCCCGGGCCCGCTTGATCCAAACTCGGGGTTCGGACCAAATTTCGTTTACCCATTCACCCCCGAGCCCGAATATGTAATTAGTTTCGAAATCCGATCCCAATTCGAGGTCAAAATGTTGAACCAAGTCAACTAAAACCAAATTTTAAATTCTAAAAATTATTATTTTTCATATTTTCACATAAAAGTTCTCCGGTTTCACGCCCGGATTGCGCACACAAATCGAGGTAAATAAAATTAATCTTTTCAAGGCTAATGAGCCTGGAACGGAGCCTTAATTTATAAGATGACCCTTTGGGTCATCACAATACAGGAGTGGGAATCGAACTCATGCAATGCACTAAAAGTCATGTTGTACCCTCTAAATCGACCAATATATCCGCTTAACTTTTGAGTGTAAGGGCGCCAACTAAAATGTATACAGATAATTAATTTAGGTATATAAACATCTGTGCATATATTTTTCGAAATTACTGGGGCGGTGACCCCTACCGAAAGGGTAGATCCGCCTCTGTTCACAGATAAACTTTCTTAAAACGTGAAAGTTGAATTATCTTGAAAATAGGACAAATTAGTTGCTATAACAGGTAAATATAACTTGATGGTAATAAAAACCTCTTATAGTGACATGTATATAAGTTAAAATTTTATTTAAGCAATAATATTTGAGGGCTGAAACTAAGATAGGTGCATTTCTTCAGCATATAACTCAAGTAAGGAAACCTAGCAAGGGAGTCAGCAGCATTCGTACTCCATTCCTTTCTTTGAACATCCTTTCTCTCTCTTCCTTTCTCGGCTATCTTTCTATTAAGGATTCTTAATTGCCCAAGTTCTGATCCCTTACTTTTAACTACGTACAATCCCTTTCAACTCCAAACATATATAAAGCCCTCCACCAATAATCTTAATTGTATTAGCTTTTCTATCATGGAACATTTTCACTTTCATAGTCACATCTTCTTCTTGTGGATTTTGTTGGTAATAGTCGTCGTCGAAAAAGGCTCAATTTCAGAGGGGATGGGCGTGAACTGGGGAACGCGGGCATCTCATCCATTACCACCAGACATCGTAGTGAAGCTGTTAAAAGAGAACGGATTAAACAAAGTGAAATTGTTCGAAGCGGAACCAGGAGCGTTGAAGGCGCTGGGAAGATCAGGTATTCAGGTTATGGTTGGAATACCTAATGACATGTTAGCATCATTGGCCAGCACTGTTCGTGCTGCTGAAGAATGGGTGCAACAGAATGTTTCCTCCTTTATTTCCAAGAATGGCGTCGATATCAGGTTTCCTACTCATTTTTCTTCCCCAAACTCTACATCATCAATTAATATATTATATTGGCATGCAGTTAAGTTTGTCTTCCTTAAAAATATTTTGAAATTGTAAGCTTCAATATGTTGTCCTATGTTCCTATCTTCAATATTAATGTCGTCATGCGTAAACAAGCAATTTTCATCAAAAACATGAGCTTGCTTGTAAATTAAGGTATGGAATATCTGTTCAAGAAGATTTCTCGTTAGGTGATGATGCATGGCTTTCTTTGTGCCATGTGGATATATAAGATGTCATCAAACTCTACATGCAAAACAGTATGCGTATGGATATATATATATATATAAAAACTCTAGATGTCATCATTTTGCTTTTCTTTCTATTTTACGGCTTATTATACCCAGCTGAATGTTTGTAATTTATAAATTTATGTGTGTAATTACTAACATAAGCTTTAACTTATACTAGTACTGACAGCTATTGAACTTTTTATTCATTAATATAAAATTTAACCTATTATAACATATTACTTATAGTGTGTTAGATAGAGTTGTCTGGTGGAGTAGTATTTTTTTACTAATTTTGTATAAATATTTTTTATATCTCAAAACATAAACTTTTAAACTCTACTTTCATATGTTGGTCTGTTTCATTTGCTCATAATACTCGTTCAACTCTTTTCCATAAGGTGTAAATATCTTTATTTGCTTATACTTTTATTTATTTCTGACTGAATAGGAAGAAAAGAAAGAAGAAAACAATAGTACGCAATTAGTCGAATTGCACCGTCTTGCATTCTTTATTATTCTATTGTTTCCCTATTTTTTCTTGCTAGTGTTCTAGCCCGCTGACCATTATGACTTATATTAGTAGTCAATTAAATTGTACGTTGTGATATCTTAACATTGTGTCTTCCTTATTTTAATTGAGAAATAAATTTTAGGTACTTGTATACACGGGTGGAGCTAGAAGCCCGATTACGGGTTCGGCCAAACCCAGTAGCTTTTACTCAAGTTGTATATTTATGTTAAGAAATTCATTAAAAAGGGACAAATATTAAATTTAGAACCCAGTTGTTAGTATTTAACGTCGTTATCCCAAAATCTAGAACCCATAAAGCTGAATTCCTGACTCCGCCGCCTCTGCTTATATATTACTACTACTACTATTTTACTCTCTTAGCGAACAAAAGTAGTCTAATACGGAGTAATTTTTTTTTTTTCACATCACCATAATTATGTCGTATTTCTTCTCCATGCATTAAAATCAAATTAAGAAAAATATGGTCAAATTTGTTTACTTTCTTCTTATTTTATACAAATTACATTTTGATTGTCTCACAGGTATGTGGCAGTCGGAAATGAGCCTTTTCTGAAAGCCTACAAAGACACATTCATTAAAACAACATTACCAGCCTTAGAAAATGTGCAAGCAGCTCTTATTAAAGCAGGCCTAGGACGACAAGTCAAGATTACTGTTCCAATTAATGCAGATGTGTACCAAACAGATAGTGGAGTCCCCTCAGGTGGAAATTTCAGATCGGACATTCATGATCTAATGATGAAAATTGTCAAATTCCTAAGTGACAATGGGGGTCCTCTCACTATTAACATCTACCCTTTCCTTAGCCTGTATGCTGACCCTCATTTCCCAATTGACTTCGCCTTTTTCTCTGGCTCTTCCTCTCCGGTCGTGGACGGTTCCATCACGTATAACAATGTTTTTGAAGCTAATTATGATACCCTCGTTTGGGCTCTCGAGAAAAATGGTTTTGGTTCAATGCCTATAATCGTAGGAGAAATCGGTTGGCCTACTGATGGTGATGCCAACGCCAACATTGAATATGCTAGAAAGTTCAATCAAGGTCTACTAGACCGAATTAGTCGTGGTATAGGTACCCCTAAACGGCCCACACCACCGGACATTTACATTTTCGGGCTCGTGGATGAAGATGCCAAGAGCATTGAACCGGGGAATTTCGAGCGCCATTGGGGTATTTTTGCCTTTGATGGAGCTATTAAGTACCAACTTGATTTAGGTAACAATCGAAGTCTGACGCCGGCTAAAGGCGTACGATATTTGGCTAGGAAATGGTGTGTAATGGCACCTGAGGCAAATGTTATGGACCCGAGCTTGCCAGAAAGTATAAATTATGCTTGTACCTATGCAGATTGCACTAGTCTTGGATATGGTTCGTCGTGTGGTGGACTTGACGTTAAGAGCAATGCTTCGTATGCATTTAATATGTACTATCAAACTATGAATCAACAGAAAGGGTCGTGTGAAAGGTTTCATAATTTGTCGGCCATTACAACAATTGATCCATCTCCTAGTTCTTCAAGCCAGGGAAGCTCTTCTACTTGTCGTTTTGAGATAATGATTGATGTGGGAAGGCACCAGTCAAGGGCAAATCCAGGAACTTCTTCAGCTACAAAGATCAATCATTTTTCTCTTGTTTTCTTTGTGCTAGCATTTGTAGTGGACTACTACATGTCTCTGCCTTAGCTCATTTGAGAGTTCATGTACATATGTACCCCGCTCCTTACTATAACTTTCTTTTAAATTTTATTCTTTCGTCCAAACTAATCGCAATATCCCTTGTTCCCTTTATTTTGTGTGTTTACGCTGTCATCCTGCTTTATATATTTAATTACTTACTTATTTGCATTTCAGGTTTACGGGTACATATATAAATATATAAGTATTATTCAATAATAATATTTAAATAAGTAAAAGGAAAAGAAGAAAACTCATTTTAAGATTTGTGTTTCTTCGTACTGGTTTGAACCGTTGCCTTTTTAAATTAAAGAGAACAACCGTTGGCTTTTGAAAAGGTTTTGTCTATTTAAATTTTCACTCTAGCAGACAATAGGTATTAGATGTGATCACAAAAAAAAACAGCAAGTCATACAAATATAATTTGATTTGAAGTTTGGATGCTAAATCCCACAAAAAATTAACCTATCTATCACAATTTTATCTATCTCTAAAATACAGGCAAATCAACTTCTCAAAATATTCAAATAATGTTTTTTTCATTGTTTTTTAACTACTAAATGCAAATAAAGAAAATGCAATAAAATTAACAACAAAGTGTCAAAGGGATGTAGATGTGGTTAAAGAGGCCTAGAATTATTGTCTTACCAATTATCAGAATCCGTCTCGCTATATTACTTATAATTCCGTCAATTTATACTCTACTAATCGTGACAAAATTCACTTACCATAATTTATTCTCAGAGTAATTTATTATATGTATTCTCTCGAACTACCCTAGTTAATAATTTCTCACTACTCACTCTGATCACGTCAAAGTTTTGTCATATCTTATCTCACTTTTAAACTTACAATATTGATCTCTCATATACCTAGGGAATGATATTGCCCAAAAACTGCCTAAATATGTATTCTCTCGAGGAACACATAATAAATAGGCATAGTAAATTAGTAACGATTTGATAGGTCGCTTTGAGTTCTAGCTCCTTTCCCTGTGTTTCGAGACATTTTATAGCTTAATTTGATGATTTATGACTTGCGTGCGTAGTTTGTGTCTATTTCCGAAAAGTTTATATGTGAAATTTTGAAGAAAATATAATTTTTAACGTTAAATGTGGCTAGAGTTGACTATGGTCAACGTTTTTGGTAAACAACCCCGGATCGGTATTTTGATGATCCCGGTAGGTTTGTATGATATTTTAGACTTGTACGCATGTTCGGTTGGGTCCCGGGTGACCCGAGTCCGTTTCGGTGCATTATGTGAAAAGTTGAAAAAATGAGTTTTAAACTTGAAAATCTTAAGTTTTAAGATCAGTTCGATGTTATTTTGATGAATTGAGCTAGCGAGCGAGTTTGTATCATGTTATTACACATGTGAGAATGTCTGGATTGGAGCCCGAGGGGTTGGGGGGAGTTTCGGATGTGTTTTGGCATCTGAAGGCAGCAGATTGTGTGGAATGTCTGCAGGTCTCGCATTTGCGAGGACCTGTTCGCAAATGCGAGCACCACAATTGCAACATCAAACTCGCATTTGCGATACTGAAGAAGGCTGGGTCAGCTTCACTTTTGTGAAGCTATGATCGCATTTGCGTTGGTGGAGGTCTTCGCTTTTGCGAGGATTCTGTTGCATTTGCGACTGTGAAGGAATTAGGGAAAGCTTCGCATTTGTGGACTGCCCAGGGTTCACAGTTGCAATTAATTTATTGTTTTTGCAATGTTGGGGGCTCAGAGACTGGTTTACAATTAAGACCAGTTGTTCACCTTTGCGAATGTCGATGTACACGGCTAAAATCAGAGAGCCCGATTTTACGGCCACTTCGGTGAATACAAAGGTTCGAAGGCCCATGCTCGGCATCGAGGGATACGTCGAGGGTTCTCAACCCCGAGGCAGTACAAATCGGGGGTCGATATGAAAAGGCGAAAACTCCCAAAAGGCACGTGATTAAAGCTGACAGAATGCACAAAATAGTACAAGCCCGTACCATGGCATTAAATGGTTGTACCAGTCATATCTCCTTGCATTAATTGTACTTGTACCATGTTGGGATTCCCCCTCATATATAAAGGGGAACCTTGTCACTTTGTAAGAGATATGATATTTAATACAAAAACAAAAACATCCTCTGCTCTCTAACAAAAACATTACGTTCAATTGTCTCATTAAATTATTGCTTCTCATTTATTGTGTTCTTGAGTTATTCTCCATTTATTGCTTGTTATTGATCATAAATAGGCCAACCTTAAGGCCTTTAATATTGTTATACTATCGTCGACTGCCCTTAGCCAAGCTCCTCAAGCTCGACCTCGAGGCCTGCCGGACCACCCTCGAGACTGGCCTATTTGGAGCCTGATTTGCTTAACTTAGCTC
The DNA here is from genome assembly GCA_005239525.1 of Nicotiana knightiana. Taxonomy (NCBI): domain Eukaryota; kingdom Viridiplantae; phylum Streptophyta; class Magnoliopsida; order Solanales; family Solanaceae; genus Nicotiana; species Nicotiana knightiana. The sequence continues at coordinate 8,189 of ML437666.1, forward strand.
TTTTCGCATTTATTTCATTTTTCTCGCTTCATACTCAGCATCTATTGCCTAAACAACCGGTATTAAAATATATCACATATTTTAGAACCACATAATCAAATATAATTGTAATTACGATTTTCAAGGTAAACAGTCGCAATTGCAAATACAAGAGTTCGCAATTGCGACATCTACAGCTGGGTAAAATGTGCGAATTTCGGGGCTTATCTCATTTTATGCCTTTTTTTAACCCTAGACTCCATAGAGGCGATTTATGGAGAGTCGTGTCTTCTCAAATTCATAGGTTAGTAATCTTAACTTGTTTTTGTTCAATTTGCATTACTTTTTCATGAATTTCACCGTCAAATCTAAGAATTTCAAAGTAAAAATTGGGGGTTTTGGGTAGAACTTAAGAATTTTGTAAAATTAAGATTTAAACCTCGAATTGAGGCCGAATTTCGAAACTAATCACATATCCAGTCTCGGGGGTGAATGGGTAATTGAGATTTGATCTTAATTTCAGATTTCGACCACATGGGCCCGTGTTAACTTTTTGTTGATGTCATACCCCAAAACCGAGGGACGAGACCAGCGCCTAACCGGATGAACCCGGTCAAGCGGACCTGGATTGCCTTTCCTACCCAACACATTACCCCGTGTTCATAATATACAATATTCCGTAGGAAGTAGCAAACTAAAAATTGAGCATGGATTTACAACTTAAGTTCATTTCTTCTTTAACATTTTAGCAGTTGATAATCCCAAAAAAAAACATACAAGTTACATACAACATTTCCAATGCGATCCACAATCACGAGTGAATACAACTGCCGCCCAAAATATACATGTATACAACCCACCTTGTGTCTACGGAGCTTCTAAGAGTACTAGGAGTTTACATAGACTTGCCGGTAACAAGGCCCCGACTATACCTTTTACAACATAAGCAAAAGAGAATGATATAGTCTACACACGGCTCCGAGAGGAAATGGGGCTCACCAAAACTGCTGAAGAGATGAAGAGGAGGCACCACTAACGGCGGGCTGAGGTACCTGATATAGAACCACCTACATCCATATAAAAGATGTAGCGCCCCCGGAAAAAGGACGTTAGTACCATGGAATAATACTAGTATGTATGAACAAGCTTTACTCTAAGTAAAATCATACACTGCACAGATAGGAGACATGCAAGGAAACCAAACAAACACTGCACAAAGGTACAGAAAACACAAATGAGAGTTCCACAGTTTCTTATTTCATTCGTTCTCCTGTTGCAGTGCGCAACCCGATCCCACCTTGCCATCATATTCCACCCTTATTTCTTCTGTTGCGGCGTGCAACTCGATCCCACCTTATAGTCACATTACACCCTTATTACTTCTGTTGCAGCGTGCAACCCGATCCCACCTTATAATTCTGTTGTGGCGTGCAACCCGATCCCACCTTACAATCACATTTGATAGCAACATCAACCAATCAATTCAATCACAAGGATTTTCATCATCAAGAATATACATTCGTAACAACCAACTAACCATGTGAATTCAAGGCCATAGTAATCTTTACCAAACAGTGAGTCATATACGGCATACCATCAACATATAGTTCAAATAGATAAATCCACATTTCCCCTCCATTACTTGCTACACAGAATTTATCACTTAGATACATTCAACAATTTGATTCATTATCATTTCTTTCGTTTTGCAGCACATCCCCTCATACCAATGTATTCAACATTTAACGAGCTTTGCACATGATAGAATAAGCACAATAAATCACCTTTTCACAATCTCATATAGCATGGTGGCATGGTAATCAACTAGGAAAATTAGAGAACAGAATCTTACGCCTCAACACATTGGAATAATCGATTCACATATGCATAATCCAGGAACTCATACCGAACGCTCGGACACCAACAAGTTGACTCTACGAAGATTAAAGTTAGCCATACATACCTCGAGTAGAAATTTCCCTTTAATATCTATTCTCAACCCACCAAACCTTCTATCTCCTCCAATCTAATTTACAAGATGCCATGCTTAGACTTAGAATTAGAAATCATGAACTCATTTGGGCATTTTATCAAATACTATGTAGTCCTTTAGATTAACTAGCCCCCTTTTTAGTGAAAGATTGCCCTAGCTTACTTTCCTTTGCTAGATTATAGAAGATTATTCACATGCATGCAAGGTCTTAACTTTCCTCTTCAAGAACCAACCTATGTGTGTTCTATTCTAACTAAAATGTGAGAATTTGGGGAAATGGGGTGAAGACTTACCTCTTATGGTGAAGGAGATGATGACTACTCGATTAGTTCCAGGCCTGAGTAGAGATGGAGGACCAACTTGGGGAAGATTAGGACTTCTCTCACTAGAACCCACTCTCACCTCTCTCTATTTTGATCAGATAGTCTTTAAAATGAAGGGGAGGGGCACTTTATTAAACTGGGGGTCGGGTTTTAAAATTAGAAATTAGAAGACCCGAAGCAGGTATGCGGTCAGGAATGCGATCGCATTCCTGTTATGCGGTCCGCATACCTGTCGCATACGTGATCTTCAGCTGGGCCAAAAAGAGAAGCAGACTGCCTAGGTATGTGACCACTATGCGGTCCGCATACCTGTTATGCGATCGCATAGTGCATCGCATAACTCCCTCCGCAAAAATCAAGGTGCAAGAATGCGACAACTATGCGGCCCGCATTCGTGAAATGCGATCGCATTCTAGGCCGCATAGCTGTCCTCAAAATAGACAGCAAACTGTCCAAGTATGCGACCACTATGCGGTCCGCATACCTGATCTGTAATCGCATAGTGGACCGCAGACCCGCGCAATTATTGAAAATCTTATCTTTTGAGTCCCAGGGTACTTTTTACCACAAGGGTCCGTTTAAGAATTTCTACAGTTATAACCACATGGGGACCCATTCGGGCATTGTTTTTAGACTTGAAATTTTACGGATCTTTACATCCTCCCCCACTTAGAATCATTCGTCCTCGAATGAGGATCGGGGAATCACTTAGTTAAGAGAACACAAAACATGCCAACCCCCAAATATTTACTAACTCCGATATTTCCTAAAAATTTCGCCAGAGTTCCCTTTGTAATTTGGCCTATCTACCTGTCAGAGAGCCCCCGAAACACATTTTAACCGATTCCACACATTTTCAGTTACTCTATCAACTTGCACATAATCTGGTCATTTCAACAAGTTGCATATAATTTAATTACTTCCACAAGCCTCACATAGTTCAGTTAACTCCACAAATTTTCACATAATTCAACTATTACAATGATTTGCACATAATTCAGCTATTACGATGAGTTGCACATAATTCAGCTATTACAATGAGTTGCACATAATTCATCTATTTCAAGGAGTTGCACATGATCCAACTAATCACAACAACATATACATTTATGGCACAAAGTTTGAGAAGTCATAATAGTAGGGTAATTCGGGGAGTGGAGTGTTCTTGCACAAAATTTGACACCAATGTAATTGCTTAGAGATGAAAACTTTCAAAACCACTACCGGAATTATTCAAACAAGTGAGTATATTTCTCTTTCATTTCATTTTCCGCTTCCCACATAGCTTCTTCGACTTGTTGACTCCGCCATAACCTCTTTGTTCCTCAACCTACGAACTTGCCTATCAAGAATAGAAAATGGAACCTCTTCATATGACAACTTCTCATTAATTTCAATGGTCTCAACCGGCACAATGACAGATGGATCTCCAACTACCTTCTTTAGTATGGACACATGAAACACCGGGTGCACTAATGACATCTCAGGAGGCAATTCTAGCCTATACGCCACCTGCCCTATCCTTTGAGCAACCCTATATGGCCTGACATACCTTGGGCTCAATTTCCCTTTCTTCCCAAACCGCATCACTCCTTTCATGGGAGACAACTTCAAGAATACCCAATCACCTACTTGAAACTCCAAATCTCTTCGACGAACGTCCGCATAGGATTTCTGATGACTCTGAGCAGTCTTCATCCTCTCCTAAATGACTCTAACTTTTTCCATAGCTTGGTGCAAAAGATCAGGTCCTAGCAGTTCCGCCTCACCAACCTCGAACCATCCAATCGGAGACCTACACCTCCTCCCATACAATGCCTCAAATGGGCCATCTGAATACTAGCATGGAAACTGTTGAGAAAATCATATAAGCGGCAAGTGATCATCCCAGCTACCCTTGAAATCTAATACACAAGCCCGTAACATATCTTCAAGCATCTGAAGGGTCCGTTCTGCCTGACCGTCCATTTGCGGGTGGAAAGTTGTGCTGAGATTTACCTACGTACCCAAACCTTACTGAAATTTCTTCGAAAATTTAGCTGTGAACTGGTCCCCTCGATCCGAGATAATAGATACTGGAGTGCCATGGAGCCTGACTATTTCCTTGATATACAACTGAGCGTATTATTCTGTAGTATCGGTGGACTTGAATAGCAAGAAATGCGCCGACTTCGTGAGCCGATCCACTATTACCCAAACTGAGTCGAACCTACACGGAGTGCGAGGTAACCCCACCACAAAGTCCATGTTGATCACTTCCCATTTCCATGTCGGTATTCCCATAAGTTGTGCCAACCCACCGGGCCTCTGATGCTCGGCCACTTGCTGACAATTTGGACACCTAGCCACAAAGTCCGCCAACCCCCTCTTCATACCATTCCACCAATAAATCTCTTTGAGATCGTGATACATCTTCGTAGAACCTGGGTGTACGAAATACCTGGAATTGTGAGCCTCTGCCATAACTTTCTCCCGAAGATCATCCACATCCGTAACACATAGCCTCCCTTGGCACCGCAAAACACTATCATCATTGCCGAGTGAAAATGCTGAAGTCTTGTGATTCAGAATTGCTTCTCTCAATTGTGCCAAAGCTGGATCCCTGAATTTCTTTCCCTTGACTTCCGCTACAAGCGAAGACTCCACTCCATTACACACCACGACATTCCCTTCATCTGAGGCCGAAAGAAATACCCCTAGACTGGCCAACTGATAAACCTCTCGAGCCAAATGCCTCTGACCTGCTTCCAAATGAGCCAAGCTGCCCATGGATTTCCGACTAAGAGCGTCGGCTGCCACATTCTCCTTTCCTGGATGGTACAAAATATTCATATCATAATCCTTGAGCAATTCTAACCACCTCCGCTGCCTTAAGTTCATCTCCTTCTATTTGAATAAATACTGAAGACTCTTGTGGTCTGTGAACACGTCCACATGGACCCATAAAGATAATGTCGTCAAATCTTCAATGCAAACACAACTGCTGCGAGCTCCAAATAATGTGTCGGGTAATTTTTTTTGTGATTCTTGAGCTGCCTAGAAGCATATGTATTACCTTACCACATTGCATCAATACACACCCCAAACCAACCCTTGAAGCATCACAATACACCACAAACCCTTCTAAACCTTCTGGCAAGGTCAATACTGGCTCCGAAGTCAATCTTGATTTCAATTCTTGAAAACTCTTTTCGCAAGCATCGGACCACTGAAACTTAACTGCTTTCTGCCTTAGCTTAGTCAATGGGGAGGCGAGGGTAGAGAATACCTCCACAAACCTCCGATAATATCCAGCCAAACCCAATAAACTGCGAATCTCTGTCGGGGTCATTGGTCTAGGCCAATCCTTTACCGCTTCAATATTTTGGGGATCAACCCGAATCCCTTCCCTGGAAACAACATGGCCTAAAAAGGTGACTGATTCTAGCCAAAAATCACATTTTGAAGACCTTGCATACAACTGGTGCTGATGAAGAGTCCACAGAACTGCCCTGAGGTGATTAGCATGGTCTTCCTGACTTCGCGAATAAACAAGGATATCGTCAATGAAGACAATCACAAAGGAGTCAAGAAACGGTTTGAAAACCCGATTCATAAGATCCATAAAAGTTTTTGGGGCGTTGGTTAGCCCAAAAGACATTACCAGAAATTCAAAGTGCCCATATCGAGTCCTGAAGGCAGTCTTAGGAATATCCTGCTCCCTGATCTTTAACTGGTGATACCCGGACCGCAAATCAATCTTTGAGAAGAACTTAGAATCTCGCAACTGGTCGAACAAATCATCTATCCGAGGCAATGGGTATTTGTTTTTGATGGTGACCTTGTTGAGCTGCCGATAATCAATACACATCCGAAGCGATCCGTATTTCTTTTTGACAAAAAGAACAGGTGCGCCCTAAGGCGACACACTTGGCCGAATAAACCCTTTTCTAATAGATCTTTCAATTGTTCTTTTAACTCTCTCAATTCTGTTGGCGCCATCCTATGGGGTAGAATAGATATTGGCTGCGTATCTGGCAATACATCAATCCCGAAATCGATCTCTCTATCTGGTGAAATCCCAGGAAGCTCGTCCGGAAATACTTCAAAAAATTCATTCACAACAGGCACAGATTCGGGAGCAGGCACCTCTGAAGTGGTGTCCGCAACCCAGACCAAATGGTAGATAAACCCTTTTCTGATCATCTTTGAGGCCTTAAGGTAGGAAATAAGCCTACCTCTTGGCACAACATTATTCCACTCCCACTCGATAACTGGTTCATTAGGAAACTCGAGCCTCATAATTCTGGTTCGGTAGTCAAGTTTAGCAAAGCACGAATAGAGCCAATCCATCCCCATAATAACATCAAAATCTACCATTCCTAGCTCAATCAGATCGGCCGTGGTGTCTCGACCACACACCGTGACAACACAATTCCTATAGACTCGCGCGGCCATAATAGAATCACCAACCGGAGTTGACACTGAGAATGCCTCGTGAAGCTATTCGGGTTCTATCCCAAAACTTGAAGCAATAAATGGAGTAACATATGACAAAGAAGACCCGGGGTCAATAAGAGCATAAACATCATGTGACTGAACAGCCAGAATACCTGTGACAACATCTGGAGAAGACTCTGCACTCTGACGACCACTCAAAGCATAGAACCGACTGGTTCCCCCTTGACCTTGTGCTCTACCCCTAGCTGCACCGCGCCCTGCTGGGGATGGAGGGCGTGTTAAAGATGTAGTGGATGAGGAACTAGATGGTTGAGCAGTGCCCCTAACGGTGCCCTGACTGGGTGCACGACAGTCTTGCTGAACATTGCCCGTCACTCCACATCTATAGCATACTGGATATCCAAGTAACAGGGCTAAGAATGAAACCTCCTGCACTTAGGGCATGGGGCCCTCCGCTGCTGCTGAAACCTCCCACCTGAACGACCCGAATGATGGAACCTCCTGCTGTCTGAACCTGGTCCAACGCGACCTCCCTGCTGATAACTGTGCCCTTATGACGGCGCACTGGCTGAGAACTGAGCATAGGACTGAGATGGCCCTGATGACCTTCTCCCAAGGGCTGATCTTCCTCCTCCAACTGAACTCCCAGGGTTTCCCGCTTAACGGTACCTACTACCACTCTCCCTCTTCATTCTTATCTTTAATTTTCGAGCCTCCGTAGCCTAGGAAAATCCCACAATCTTCCCATAGTTCATATCTGAATGCAGAGCAGCTGTAGCAGCTTCATTAATAACCAAGGGGACCAAGGGCCTGAACAAACCGACAAATTCTAGCCTCCATAGTAGACACCATGTGAATAGCATATTTGTACAAGCGCACGAACTCTATATGATACTCCCACAAACTCATGTTGCCCTGCTTAAGGGCTTCAAACTCTATAGCACAGGCTTCCATAATCTCGGCAGGAAAGAAATGACCCATAAAGGTATCCACAAACTCATCCCACCTCGCCGGAGGGCTCCCCTCTCCATGGGAACTCTCCCACATCTCAAACCACAAATATTCCGCTCCCTTCAGACGATAGGAAGCCAAATCAACCCCTTCTGTCTCAGTATACCTCATAACTCAGAGGGTCTTGTACATCTCATCAATGAACTCCTGAGGATCAGCCTCAGGGTCGGTGCCTGTGAACTCTGGAGGGGCTAACCAAAGAAACTGGTTGACTCTGGAACCTGAAGAATCCACTGGCTCGCTAGAGGACCTAGGGGCAGCATTTGATCTTTGGGTCTGAGAGGCCACTAACTAGGTCAACATCTGGATAGCTTCCCTGAGGTCCCCATCAGAAATACCGGGACCGGAAGCTGGAGCTGGAGGTGGGTCAGGAATATCAGCGGGAGGGATTTCAGCACCCTCCGCTGGAGTAGGAATAGGAATAGTCTGGCCTGGAGTGGAGGAGTCAGACTGATTTATGGCCGGGGAATCATTCACACCCGCACCATCAGCTGGAGAATTTATGACCACTCCTGGGGTGGCATTGGCCTCTAGGCCGAGTCGAGCTCTCTTCTTGGGTGCCATTTACTGAAAATTGCAACAATGCACGAGTTAGAGGTAGAAAACCTCACCATTCACCACATCGCACGATATAGAATAGCAATAAAAGGGTACTTTCCTAAATGTCCATGCAGCGCCTAATTATAGATGTGGTCGACAAAACACCGATAAGAAGGTCTCTACTAGACACGACTCCAAGACATCCTAGGACACTTTTAAAACCTGAGGCTCAGATACCAAGTTTGTCACGCCCTAAAATCGAGGGACGAGACCGGTGCCTAACCGGATGAACCCAGTCAAGCGGACCTGGATTGCCTTTCCTACCCAACGCATTACCCCGTGTTCATAATATACAATATTCCATAGGAAGTAGCAAATTAAAAATTGAGCATGGATTTATAACTTAAGTTCATTTCTTCTTTAACATTTTAGCAATTGATAATCCCAAAAAAACATACAAGTTACATACAACATTTCCAATGCGATCCACAATCACGAGTGAATACAACTCTCACCCAAAATATACATGTATACAACCTCTAAGAGTACTAGGAGTTTACATAGAGTTGTCGGTAACAAGGCCCCGACTATACTTTTACAACATAAGCAAAAGAGAATGATATAGTCCACACATGGCCCCGAGAGGAAATGGGGCTCACCAGGACTGCTGAAGAGATGAAGGGGAGGCACCACTAATGGTGGGCTGAGCTACCTGCTATAGAACCACCTACATCCATATAAAATATGTAGCGCCCCTGGAAAAAGGGACGTTAGTACCATGGAATAGTACTAGTATGTATGAACAAGCTTTACTCTAAGTAAAATCATACACTGCACAGATAGCGGACATGCAAGGAAACCAAACAAACACTGCACAGAGGTACAGAAAACACAAATGAGAGTTCCACAATTTCTTATTTCATTCGTTCTCTAGTTGCAACGCGCAACCTGATCCCACCTTGCCATCATATTCCACCCTTATCTCTTCTGTTGCGGCGTGCAACCCGATCTCACCTTACAATCACATTACACCCTTATTACTTCTGTTGCGGTGTGCAACCCGATCCCACCTTACAATCACATTACACCCTTATTACTTCTATTGCGGCGTGCAACCCGATCCCACCTTACAATCACATTACACCCTTATTACTTCTGTTGCGGCGTGCAACCCGATCCCACCTTACAATTCTGTTGTGGTGTGCAACCCGATCCCACCTTACAATCACATTTGATAGCAACATCAACCAATCAATTCAATCACAAGGATTTTCATCATCAAGAATATACATTCGTAACAACCAAATAACCATGTGAATTCAAGGCCAAAGTAATCTTTACCAAACAGTGAGTCATATACGGCATACCATCAACATATAGTTCAATTAGATAAATCCACATTTCCCCTCCAGTACTTTCTACACAGCATTTAGCACTTAGATACATTCAACAAAATGATTCGTTATCATTTCTTTCGTTTTGCAGCACATCCCATCATACCGATGAATTCAACATTTAACGAGCTTTGCACATGATATAATAAGCACAAGAAATCAACTTTTCACAATCTCATGTAGCATGGTGGCATGGTAATCAACTAGGACAATCAGAGAATAGAATCTTACGCCTCAACACATTGGAATAATCGATTCACATATGCATAAGCCAGAAACTCATACCGAATGCTCGGACACCAACAGGGTGACTCTACGATGATTAAAGTTAGCCATACATACCTCGAGTCGAAATTTCCCTTTAATATCTATTCTCAACCCACCGAACCTTCTATTGCCTCCAATCCAATTTACAAAATGCCATGCTTAGACTTAGAATTAGAAATCATGAACTCAATTGGGTATTTTATCAAATACTATGTGGTCATTTAGATTAACTAGCCCCTTTTTTAGTGAAAGATTGCCCTAGCTTACTTCCCTTTGCTAGATTATAGAATATTATTCACATGCATGCAAGGTCTTAACTTTCCTCTTCAAGAACCAACCTATGTGTTTTCTATTCTAACTAAAATCTGAGAATTTGGGGAAATAGGGTGAAGACTTACCTCTTATAGCGAAGGAGATGACGACTTCTCGATTAGTTCCAGGCTTGAGTAGAGATGGAGGACCAACTTGGGGAAGATGAGGACTTCTCTCACTAGAACTCACTCTCACCTCTGTCTATTTTGATCAGATACTCTTTAAAAATGAAGGGGATGGGTTTCTTATTAAACTGGGGGTCGCGTTTTAAAATTAGAAATTAGAAGCCCCGAAGCAGGTATGTGGTCAGGAATGAGATCGCATTCCTGTTATGCAGTCCACATACCTGTCGCATAAGTGGCCTTCAGCTGGGCTAAAAAGAGAAGCAGACTGCCCAAGTATGCTACCACTATGCGGTCCGCATACCTGTTATGCGATCGCATAGTGCGTTGCATAACTCCCTCCGCAAAAATCAAGGTGCAATAAGCCCGCATTCGTGAAATGCGATCGCATTCTCGATCGCATAGTTGTCCTCAAAATAGACAGCAAATTGTCCAAGTATGCGACCACTATGCGGTCCGCATACCTGATCTGCGATCGCATAGTGGACCGTAGACTCGCGCAATTCTGGAAAATTTTATCTTTTAAGTCCCGGGGTACTTTTTACTCCACAAGGGTCCGTTTTAAGAATTTCAACAGTTATAACCACATGGGGACCCATTCGGGCATTTTTTTTAGACTTGATATTTTACGGGTCTTTACAGTTGACTTTTTCAATTATTTTAAAGATTGAACTTTTTTTATTCGAGGGTAGTTTTAAAGCTTGTTTTTAATGTTTGAACGATATTTGACTAGATTCGATTGGTTTGGAGGCTTGTTCTAAAGGAAAAGTCGTGTTGGGTTGTTGATTGTGTTTTGGAAAGAGGCAAGTGTCTTGGTTAACCTTGATCTGAGAGAAATAGGGTAGAATCGAGTCTATTTGATATGTGATCTATGTGTTGGGGGGCGTCTTACATGCAAGGTGACAGGTGCATTGCATTGGCTATGGGATAAGCATGCGGGTAGAACTAGCCTTATTTATGCCATGTTAGTTGTGCATTATGTCTTCCATGCTTTACATAGATTGTTTGATTCTTTAATTTCTCGCATTTATGTTATTTTCTATGTTGAGATTATTCAGATATTGGTGTTGAGATCGTTGATTTGTTGATTTGTTGTTGGTGCTAATTGTTGGATGATTCTCAATGACGAGTTATGTTCAAATACTATTGTTGATGTTTATTTTGCTTCCCACCTTGCTTGGTATGGTGTTATTTGTGGTGCATGGTGAGGAAGAGTGAAATGCACGAAGGGTATTGATGTTCGTGTAGGGAAGAGTGATTGTGCACGAAGGGTGTTTCCATGCATTATTTATATATTTATATTCTTGCTTTAGTGGATGTGAGGATATGCACGAAGGGTATTTCCGTGTTTGTTTTTATATTATCATGTAAGAAGGAGAGTAAAATCACGAAGGGTGATGCCGCACAATTGTATTCACATTATGTGTGAGGATAAGAGTAAAATTATGAAGGGTGATGCCGTGTAATTATTTTTACATTTTATGTGAGGATAAGAGTAAAAGCATGAGGGTGATACTATGCAACTTTATTAATTTAATTGCTCTTTACTTGGGTAATTGGAATGTGGACTTGAAAGAGGTTTACTCAGTGACACTTTACTTTATGTTTCCGTTTATTGTCCTTTTACTTGTGGTAATGTTATACCTTTCACATGTTCCTATGCCATTGTTATATTTGATTCTTTACCAGTTATTTCATTACTTTTGATATACAATTTCACATGTTTATCGTATGTGTCTTGTCTTAGCCTCGTCACTAACTCGTCGGGGTTAGGCTCGACACTTACTGAATACATTTGGTTCGTTGTACTCATACTATACTTCTGCCTTCTTGTGCAGATTCGGATATTGGTACCAGCGGAGTCCTGGGAGGTACTTAGAAGATCCTGGACGGTTATTCAAGGTAGAGCTGCATTCTGTTCGCAGGCCTTAGAGTCATCTTCCTATGGCAATTATATTGTTTCCATTTTCCGGACAGTGTTGTTTCTTTCTAAGCATTGTATTTAGTATATTCTAGAATCGCAAGCACTTGTGACTCCACATCTTGGGAGGGTTGAACGTTAGTATGGATATTAAACTTATCTTCTTCACTTTTGAGTTGGTTTTACTTATTCTTATTATCTTGCGGATTAGTCATTTGTTTCTCTTTGTTCGCATTTATCTATTGTGTGTTGGCTTGCCTATCAAGCACTGTTAGACGTCATCACTATTCCGATTTATTAAAATTTTGTGTCGTAACAAAATTGAAGGCCCTTTAATCAATTCAATTAAGAACACAGATGAACAAGTAAAGAAATATAAATGCTCTATTATATTAAACGTGACAGGAATTAATTCAACAAAATACATATAAATAATTGAAAGCATTAAAAAATACAAACTATGGAAGAAAGGGAAAAAAACTTTGTAATCATGTGCTCCAAATAGTTCCAGCAGCCTTTCGCCTCTCAAAATCCATCTCTATCAAGAAAAGAGTTTAGGAACTATTAATATGGGTAGGGTAAATCATGGATGAAAATAACGAAGTCCAACCAAAATTGGAAAAGATTCCCATTGGACATAGCCCGCATGCGCTCTCTCTATTGCGGTTGGTTTGCTTATTATGGCGCTAGATTAGCTGCCTTCCACAATGCCCCATGCTTGGCTTCCTCCTGCGCTCTACTTCTTTATTTTAGTACCAAAATTGTGAAATTTTCTCAATTCTACTTTCAGGAACTCCTATACACATAAACAACACATTTAATCTCAAAATATTACCATAACCATCGATTATACTAAAATATAATGCAACTAATGTCCAAAATATTTAATTCTAGCTGGACATCAACAGCCCACACTTAGTGTTGTCCATCGTCGAGTCAACCAACTCTCACGATAACTTACAAGCACCTCACGAAGTTACACATTCAAAGCCACTACACATATGACCTTAATTGATAGCAACAACTAAGTTTTAATCTGTACACTTTTTCAACTTCATTAGCCAACACATTTAAAAATCCAAACCACAAAAGCAACAAGCTCATAACAACCAACCTCAGAGCTCCTAACAAGCAACCTCACGATCTGGCTCAATGCTACAAATATTCATAAGCTTGAACACTCACTTTAACCGAGAAGTCTAATCACGTCACTTATCCCTCGTAGAACCATATGCCTTCATAATAAAACAAAGAGTAAGTAGTCTACACATTAAAAATTAAATATTCAAATGTAATTTAAGGACTCATACATATGAACGAATATGCACACTCATGTAAAGAATTTACAGGCACGCCGACGGTATCATAAGCTTGCTCATTATGTAAATCTCTACTAATATAGGCCTACTCAGTCTAAAATTAATTAGGGCTTTATTATGGTTGTAATGCGTGATAAGGGACATGTAAGATATATTCAAAAAATAGTGACTAACCATCTTAAGTACTTTAACACGTCACATATTTAACTTCAAGCGCAAAGTTTTCCACAATCCAACTTCAAATACCATCTAGCAAAATTACTCCCCAAAATTCTACCTTTCTTTAGGCACTGTTTTGTTCATAAATCGCTAGCAAAGGATAAAAAATTATTATTTTCTTCTTTATTTTGTTACCCGCACAATTTTTCTTTATCTTTATATTTTTCTTTCATTATTTTTTTATACTTTGCACTATCTGTTAATGGTTCTTTTCTTTTAAATATAAGTACACTTTTATTTTTTTTGTGGTTCCACTCAAGCCACCTAAGTTCCCACCTTTTTAGTACTTATTCTTGTGATTCAATTACTTTCAAAGGTAAAAGGTTTAACACAATCAGTTAAAAATAAAAGGATATAGGCTTATAAAGCAGGTGCCAAAGAAAAAGTTTATAAGCTCAAAAGGGATGACTAACGATAATTTTTATCAGTATTAAGCAATAAAGCTCAATTGCATCAAAGAAGGACTAAATCAATACCTAGGATTTTATTTTAACTCACATGCTGGACAAGTTCTAGATTTGAATGCAAAGCATGGACTATACAAAAGGCTTAATTCGCACGTGACTCACTAAGGATGATACTATTCTAACTCTCAAATCAAGAAAATTTCTATAGAGCCATGAATATTAAGCATAAAGCACAAAGTAAACATGAGTCAAGAAAATGAGCATAGGCGTTTGTCACGACCTCAAATCCCACAAAAGCCATGACAAAGCCTAGCACTGCTTACTAGGCAAGACAACATCCGATAAGAAGGAATAAACTTAAATAACAGAAATAAATAGTGTTGGATCAAGAAGCTGAATGGTTTTGAAGATTGACAAAGGAACTCAGAGTTGAACCAGGTTCATCACTGAAGACATAGACACATGCAGAGTAAATGGCACGTGAGGTGCACAAGCAGGAGATAAACATAATCAGTGATCTAAAGAGATATCTCCTGATCGAAAAGGCTGCAAATTGATAAGGAGATGGACTCCTTATTCAGTAAGAACAGAATCAAGATAAAAGGAGGATTTAGGGAGTTGAGATCAACTAGAACTCTTCCACCAAGGGTAGCATCCGAATTCTAGTATATCTCTTTCTCTAATAAATTCTATATATTGTTCAGTGTTCTTATTGTACAGGTACGCACAAAAGCAAAAGCAAAACAAAAATTGAGAGCAAAATTAGCAAGGTAATTTTGCAAGCAGTTCGGGTGAGATTTAAGTGTGCGACTCTGAAGCTACTTGAACAAGCTAGAAGAACCAGTTCCATTTGTTGTATTTTAGTGTAGTTTATTTGTAGTAGGTGATTACAAATTATACCTTTCAACTTTATCTAGAAGCAATTGTAACAGGTACTGAGTGTTCAAGTTATAGTTAACTTGAAGTTTGTCGCAAATAGCTAGAGGCTAGTTTGCCACAAAGAGTTAGAGTTAATCCTTAGGTTTACAAAAGAGTTTATTTTGTAAATGTTGTTTGGCTCATTGATTTAGTGAAGAGTTTGGGAAAATCCTACTGGTAAGTGGGTCGTGGTTTTTTCACTTTTTGAGCCAGGTGTTTTCCACATAAAATTGTTGTGTTCTTTAAATTCCGCATTTATTATTCCGCAAACTGTAGGAGTTGGAACACATAGAAGAACCTGGTCCTTCTATAACTACTGCACGCGAAAATTGGTCACCACACAAATCACCCCCCTCCCTGTGTGGTATTGACATAGATAAATAACAATTGGTATCAGAGCAAGTTATCCTTGAAGAGGCTAACACCTTAGGAAATGATCAAGATGAGTACACCACCTGGGAATTGGGAAGGACAATCAACTGCTAGGCCACCACTCTTCAATGGCCAGTACTACTCCTGGTGGAAGAACAGGATGAAGGATCACTTAATTGGAGAATACTATGAACTATGGGACATAGTGACTGACGGTCCTTTGGCCACCATGAAGAAGACTGTTAAAGGAGTAGATGTGCCAAAGAAAAGAGCTGACTGCACTGTTGAAGACTTAAGAAAATGGGAAAATAATTCCAAGTCCAAGAAGTGGCTTATGTGTGGACTTGGTCCAGATGAGTACAGCAGAATTCAAAGTTGCACCACTGCCAAGAAAATTTGGGACACTTTGCAAGTGGCTCATGAGGGAACTGCACAAGTGAAAAGATCGAGAGGTACATTACTATATTCTCAATATGAGAATTTCTCTATGAAGGAAGGAGAGACCATCCAAGAGATGTACACTAGGTTCACTACTCTGACAAATGAACTAAAATCTCTTGGAAGGACTATCCTTGAAGAAGACAAGGTTGAAAAGATTTTGACAAGGGTTCTGCCAATCTCTTGGGAGAGTAAGATCACTGCTATTCAGGAATCCAAGAACATGGCAACCCTCAGATTGGATGAGCTAATTGGAAATCTCACTGCCTATGAACTTAGAAGGTAGACAATGAAGATGGATGCTCCCAAGAAGGAAAGAAGTCTGGCACTGAGAATCACTGAGGGAACAGATCTGGAGGAAGATGAAATGGCTATGATCACCAAGGAATTCAGAAACTATCTCATTAGGAAAAAGGGCATCTCAAGAGGTGGAAACTACAACAAGGCAAAGGCACCAGAAAAACCCACCAACGAGGGATGCTACAAATGTGGAAAAACTGATCATCACATCAAGAACTGTCCTCAGTGGGAAGTTGAATGGAAAAGGGAAAGATCTGAACGAAGGAACCGGAAGAAGGAATTGGTTCATCCCAAGAAAAACACAACATCAACAAAAGTTATGGTTGTTGCTTGGGGAGAAAGTTCAGATGAAGAATCAGATGATGAAGATGGAGTTGAGAAAGCACTCATGGAAATTGGTGAATCAGATGAGGAATCAGAGGTAAGTATATCTCATCTCAAAAACAAGATTAAGTTCCTATCCAAAGAAAAACTCTCTGAATTATTACTTGACGTCATTGATGATTCTGAAGAAATAAATAAAGAGAAGGAAAAACTGTCTAAGGAGTGTGTAATGTTAAAAGCAAAGTGTAAGAACCTGGAACTCAGAGTAAGTGAATCTGTGAGTGAAAACACTGCTCTCAAGAACCAGGTTCATCCACTTGAAACAAATATCCTAGAGTTAAAATCTGAAAATTTAAAACTAAAACTAGGAGCCAGTAAGAAGACAGCTGAAAACTCTCAACTCATCTTAGAAGAAAATGTAGGCAGACTAAAGGATGAGTTGTATAAGAAAAATGAATAGATAAGAGTGTTGAAGGAGGAACTTGGTAAGGTTAAGCATGAACTGGACAGAACATGCAAATGGAATAAATCCTCTGATGCTTTAACATGGCTACAGGAAAATCACAGTAGCAACAGAAGAGGACTTGGCTTTGGGAGTCAACTGCCTAAATGGGATCCCAAAAGCAAGTACCTCACTCTTCCTGAGAACAAAATCAGTACCCACTATGGTAAGACTGGTCACTACAAAAGTGAATGCAATGCAAAAGAGCAGGACAGTCAAAAGAATAAACATTTTGTTCGAAGGAAGAATTGGTTACCAAATTGGGCTAAAAGGAGTTTAATTCATCCTTTTTTTCTTATAGAAAGGGACCCAAACTAGTTTGGGTTCCTAAGAATAACCCCTGATTCTCTTTTGTATGTTCAAGTGAAAGGAGGTAGCCAAATATGGTACATGGATAGTAGCTGCTCAAAACACATGACTAGTAACAAGGACCAGTTCCTTTCACTTGAGGACCTCAAAGGAGGAAATGTCTCCTTTGGAAATGGAAAGAAAGGTGAAATCATTGGGGTTGCTAAGGTAGTGAGGGATGACACTTGTTCCATTGAGAATTTCTACCTAATAGATGGCTTGAAATATAGTCTAATCAGTGTGTCACAACTGTGTGACAGAGGTAACTTGGTAGCATTCACTTCTACAAAACGCTTTGTAATTAATCTTATCACTGAAAAGATTGTTTTGCAGGGAAAGAGAAAGAATAATATCTATATCATAGATCTGTCCACTCTGTCAGAAAATGAACTAACGTGTTTAAGTGTGCTGGACAGTGATCCCCTCCTTTGGCACAAAAGACTTGTCCATGCTAGTCTGAATCAACTCAACAAGTTAGTATCCAAGGACTTAGTGATAGGACTTCCTAACATTAAGTTCAAGGAAGATAAAGTTTGTGAGGCTTGTGCAAGGGGGAAGCAGGTAAGATCATCTTTCAAAAGCAAGAAAATGGTAAGTACTACCAGGACGATGGAACTGGTCTATATGGACCTATGCGGCCCTATGAGAACATTAAGCAGAGGTGGTAAGAGATATGTAATGGTGCTTGTTGATGACTATTCTAGATTTATCTGGACATCGTTTCTAACATCTAAATATGAAGCATTTGACATATTTACTTCCTTTGTTAGAAAAATACAGAAACAATTAGGAAATCAACTTGCATCAATTAGGTCTGATCATGGCACTGAATTTGAAAATGCCAAATTTGCTGAATTTTATGATGAGCATGGCATAGATCATAAATTTTCTGCCCCTAGATTTCCACAACAAAATAAAGTGGCTGAAAGAAAAAATAGGACACTTAAAGATATGGCCAGGACTATGCTTCTTTCTAGTAAACTACCTCATAGCTTCTGGGCAGAAGTTGTAAACACTGCATGCTATATCATAAATAGGTACATGACTATACCACTTGTAGAGAAGACACCCTATGAGTTACTTAAAGGGAGAAAGCCCAATATATCCCATCTTAGGGCTTTTGGCTGTAAGTGCTTTGTGCACAACAATGGCAAGGACTCCCTAGGTAAGTTTGATCCCAGAAGTGATGAGGGAGTAGTCTTGTGATATTCTTCACATAGTAAGGCTTATAAAGTGTACTACAAAAGAACTATGTGTGTTGAAGAGAGTGTGCGTGTTTTTTTTTTATGAAACTAACATTCTCTCTGAGAGACAGAAACAAGTAGATGAAGAAATTAGGCTAGTCAGAAACTCATACCAAACTGGAGCAACACTGGAGGAAGGAACGGGTGATGGAACAGGCTCATCCATCCCAGGCAACATGCCAGGGGGAATTGAGCAACAAACTAATTTCCAAACCTCATTGGAACCTGTCCCTGATCCTATTCCTCAGCAACAAGACACTATAGGATCTTCAAGTAATGCCCAGTTGGTTGTAAAACCACACAGATATCAAAGCTCACACCCCATTGAGAACATTATAACTGATCCAACATATGGAATCAGAACCAGATCCTCTTTGAAAAATATGTGTTCGTTTGATGCTTTTTTATCCCTGATTGAACATAAAAATATTGATGAAGCTTTGTAGGATGCAGATTGGGTAAATGCAATGCAAGAAGAACTCAACCAATTTGAAAGGAGTCAAGTTTGGCATCTGGTACCTAGACCCTTTGATAGATCAGTGATTGGCACAAAGTGGGTATTCAGAAACAAACTTGATGAAGAATGAACAGTTACAAGAAACAAGGCAAGATTGGTGGTTCAAGGATACAGTCAGGAGGAAGGAATAGACTATGATGAAACCTTTGCTCATGTGGCAAGGTTAGGAGAAATTAGGCTTCTCATATCCTTTGATGCTTACGTGGAATTCACCCTTCACCAGATGGATGTCAAGAGTGCCTTCCTAAATGGATATCTCAAGGAAGAAGTGTTTGTAAAGCAGCCTCCGGGGTTTGAAAACAAGGAGAATACTGATCATGTGTACAAGCTTGACAAAGCACTGTATGGACTCAAGCAAGCTCCAAGGGCATGGTATAAAAGGATTTCAAATTACTGCTGGAACATAACTACAAGAGAGGTAAAATTGATAGCACCTTGTTCTTGAAGGAAAAAGGTAAAGATCTCTTGGTAGTGTAGATATATGTAGATGACATAATCTTTGGGGCAACTTCTGAAAAGCTAAGTAAAGAATTTGCTAAACTAATGGGGAGTGAATTTGAAATGAGCATGATGGGTGAGCTTAACTTCTTTTTAGGCTTACAAATTAAACAAAATTCAAATGGAACTATGATCCATCAACAAAAATCTGTGAAAGAATTGCTTAAAAGATTTAAAATGGAAGACTCAAAGGAAATTGACACTCCTATTGCAACAGCCACAAAATTAGATGTAGATGAACCAGGTTCATCTGTCGATCAAAAGTTGTATAGAGGAATGATTGGTTCATTGTTGTATCTTACTGCCAGTAAACCTGACATTATTTTCAGTGTAGGGCTTTTTGCAAGATTTCAGGCTAATCCAAAGGAATCACACTTAACTGCAGTGAAGAGAATCTTGAGATACCTTAAAGGCACCACCGACCTCTGTCTTTGGTATCCTAAAGGTATTAATTTTGATCTTGTGGGATATGCTGATGCTGACTATGCAGGACTTTTGGTAGATAGAAAGAGCACCTCAGGTATGGCACACTTTGCGGGCTCATGTCTTGTGTCTTGGGCTACTAAGAAACAGAAATCAGAAGCTCTATCTACTGTTGAGGCTGAGTATGTGGTTACAGCCTCATGTTATTCTTAGTTATTATGGATTAAACAACAATTGATGGATTTTGGTATAGAGGTTAGATGCATCACTATCTTCTGTAAAAACACTAGTGCTATCAGTATGACGAAGAACCCCGTTCATCATAAAAAAACAAATCACATAGATGTTAGACACCATTTCTTAAGCGCCAACTATGAGAAGGGAAGGATCTCTATTGAATTATGTGCGACTGATAAATAAATTGTTGACATCTTTACTAAATCATTAAGTAGAGAGCATTTTGAAAGGAACAGGTTAGAGTAAGGGATGACTAAGATCACCTAATTGAACCAGTTCAAAACAAAAATGAAAAAACAAAATTTGGCTAGGAATTCTGAAATCTGTGTAAATAATCATTGCTCAGTTTCATGTTATAAACAGCATACTCTCTTGCCATGTGTTAATATGACTCCTTGGTTACTAATGATGTTTTTCTATTTTTGAAAATTGAGGCTTAATCAAGAGATTCTAACAAGATGAACCTGGTTCATCGATGCTGGTTCATATGAAATACGAGGTATGTGCTCACCACTATACACATATTGAAATATTAATAGTTAATCATGAGCAGGACTCTATCTATAACAAGCTCTTTTAAAATTCTAGTCCTTATCCTAAATTTGAACATGTTCCAAAGAGTCCAATCAAATTAAAAAGTCCTAGATCATAGGGTAGTCATAACCGTCACTTTACAACTGACACTTCTGAACCGATTAGACTTCTTCTTGACCCAAATTATACCTGTTGTGTATTAATTACCCAAGTCTTTAAGAAACCATCATCACTTCTCTAATTCTGCATTCACTTTCTTCCTAAAAGACATAACCGCCGAAACCCTTTCAACCTTCTTCTCAAACATCTTGATCCTAATCTTCTTCCTTTCTTCAACAAAAATTCATCACAATGGCTAATACTCCACCACTTGCTTCATCCTCCTCCACCACACCTGACTACAGTATAACACTTGAAGATACTGGTTCCACCCCATCTCAATCAAATTCTTCCACCCCATCTCAATCCCATCCCACCACCTCTCAAAACAATCATGTCCCGTCTCCTCCAATCACTCCCGTTGTTCAACCAATACCTAATCCAGAATCCAAGAAAAGGCGTGTCAAAATGCTAGCTAGAAAAACTGTGGCTTCTGGCTCTCTAGCTAGGAAATTGAACGCTAAGCTTCAAGCCAGCCATGCTCAAGATTCTGAGAACTCCAATGACTCCTTCAAGTCAGCAACTGAGGGGGAAGAAACTGGTTCATCCGATACTGAACAGGTATCATCAACTCCTAAAATTGGGTCTGAGCTTGAACCAGTCACTTCAGAAAATAGGTTTGTTCTAATTGGGTGTGTAGTAGATGTAGAAGTTCCTGATAGGCGACAAAGAGGTGGTAAATATAAAATTGTGAAAGAAAATGAGAGAGAGGGAGGTGGAAGTACCGTGAGGGGAAAAGGGGTAGAAGGTACTCCATTGGCAATTTGTGGTACTGTCCCAGTGGTAGTTGAAGAAGGTGCCAAAGACTTAGGGGGAAGTAACTCAGGAGAGGCTGCTGAGGGGTTAGAAAATCTTCGACAATCTAATGATGAACTTAGTTCATCCATTGAGGAAACTTTGCCTGACCTTATGAGAAAGTTAGGGGAGAGTTATAAACCCAAAAGTAAGAGGACACCCAAGACTAAAAAGGCTGAAACTTCAGTGGCAAGTAAGAAGAGAAAAACCACTCCCTCTGCTGAAACTTCCATTCTTAGAGGACGAACTACACGAAGTTCAATTAGGTAGAGTGAAGAGGAGTTGCAGAAGGCTTTGAAGGAGAGTAAGAAAAAGAGAGTTGAAAAAGGGAAGGCAAAGGTGTTTGAGCCTATAGAAGCTGTTGAGGTTGAGGAGATGGACCTGGTCCATCGAGAAGAACAAATGGTAGATGTTGAGGTTCAGACACCCAAACCCAAGAAAGCCAAGACTTCTTCCAAGAAGTCTACATCAGTGTCTGCTACACCCTCAACTATTGCCAAGAGGACTAGGTCTACCCTGAAATAAAAGAAGGTTCAGATTGATGACGAGGAAGATTGGAGTGGTGAAGAAGTTGAGGAGTCTGGATTGACCAAATTTGGGAAACACACTATTCTGAAGGGGAGATTGTTGAAGGATCTGGAGGAGTATGGCATGGTTTACCTATTGGATACCTTGGAAGTGCAGGGCTGGAAGGACATGGTCCTTCAGTCAGATGGCTGGCTGACCAGGAGTGAGATTGTAGAGTTCATGGGCAATGCTGAGGTCAAGGATGGCAGGGTCTCTAGTCAGGTAAAGGGGACTAGAATCACCTTTGATTCCAAAGAGCTGGGTGAAGTTCTTGGGATTCCAGCTGAGGGATATGATGATTATACAAGGCAGAAGTGGCCCAGCTTAGATGATCTTACTTCTGCACTACGGATTACCAGAAGGTTTAGTGACAATGCTGAAGAAGTGGAACCAAGGGCTATGAACAAAAGCGAGAGGAAACCCCGGTACAAGGTGGTGTTTGAGTTCATCAACAAATGCGTACTGCCCAGGAAAGAGAGAAGGCACATAGCAAACTATATGGATTTAACCTTCATGGAGTGCCTGGACAGTGGAAGGCAAATCAACTGGCCCTATTTCATTATTCATTTGCTGGACAGAGTGGTACATGGTTCTAAGTCCCATGCCATCCCATATGGTTTCCTCCTGACGACTGTGCTGGCTCACTTCAAAGTGCCATTGAAGAAGGCAGAAATGTCCACTGTCAAGCACCATTTTGGGAAGAACACGCTTATGGCATGTGATTATATCATGAATATTCCTGACAATGAACCTGGTTCATCCAGCAAAACGCATGTGAACAGCAAGGTCAGGGCGCTTGTACAAGAATGGGGGGTTAAGGATACTAAAATTCTTCAATTAAAGACCCGCCTTGCAGAGGTTGAGGCTGCGAGAGATGCCCCAAAATTGAATTGGCCAGAGAAAAGGAGAAGAATGAAAGGATTCTTCAAAATATTCTCTCTCTCCTCCAAGCAAAGAATCCAACCTCCACTCCTTCCCAGCCTTAGGTGTCCAGTGCCCTGTCGTTACCCCTATATGACCCAGATTCAAGATTTTTTTGCTATCTTTTGCTCATGATTGTAACTGCTTTTATTTCTTTGTGTGTTTGGTGGCTTAACTATGCATCTATCAATGGATTTTGTTGTTTCTGCTCTTATTTTTTTTGTCTCACTTTCTTTGATAGTTTGCATTCTTGGTTCACTATTGATGATTAATACATGTTTGCACTTGCAGTTTCCCCAGTGGCCATGAGTAATTCTTATCAATCTGGTAATTCGAACATTTTGCAATTTTTTGATGATGCCAAAAGGGGGAAGATGTGCTATACTGAAAATATGTGATATTTATAACCTAATGAACATGGTTCTTTATGATAAATGCTTATTGCTCTAAAAAGTGTCAATGTTAGAGTAAAGTGATTACTGGCCTAAGCACAGAGTTTGTCATCATCAAAAAGGGGGAATTTGTTGGATCAAGAAGCTGAATGGTTTTGAAGATTGACAAAGGAACTCAGAGTTGAACCAGGTCCATCACTGGAGACATAGACACATGCAGAGTAAATGGCACGTGAGTCGCACAAGCAGCAGATAAACATAATCAGTGATTTAAAGAGATATCTCCTGATCGAAAAGGTTGCAAATTGATAGGGAAATGGACTCCTTATTCAGTAAGAACAGAATCAAGATAAGGGAGGATTTAGGAAGTTGAGATCAACTAGAACTCTTCCACCAAGGAAGAGTAGCATCCGAATTCTAGTATATCTCTTTGTCTACTAAATCCTATATATTGCTCAGTGTTCTTATCGTACAGGTACGCACAAAAGTAGAAGCAAAACAAGAACTAAGAGAAAAATTAGCAAGGTAATTTTGCAAGCAGTTCGGGTGAGATTTAAGTGTGCGACTCTGAAGCTACTTGAACAAGCTAGAAGAACCAGATCCATCTGTTGTCTTTTAGTCTAGTTTATTTGTAGTAGGTGATTACAAATTGTACCTTTCAGCTTTATCTAGAAGCAATTGTAACAGGTACTGAGTGTTCAAGTTATAGTTAACTTGAAGTTTGTCGCAAATAGTTAGAGGCTAGTTTGCCACAAAGGGTTAGAGTTAATCCTTAGGTTTACAAAAGAGTTTATTTTGTAAATGTTGTTTGGCTCATTGATTTAGTGAAGAGTTTGGGAATATCCTATTGGGAAATAGGTCGTGGTTTTTTCACCTTTTGAGCTAGGTGTTTTCCACGTAAAATTATTGTGTTCTTTAAATTTAGCATTTATTATTCCGCAAACTGTAGGAGGTGGAACACATAGAAGAACATGGTCCTTCTATAACTACTGCACGCGAAAATTGTTCACCACACAAATCATCCCCCCTCTTGTGTGGTATTGACATAGATATATAACAAATAGCCTCAACAGCAGAATAATCATAAATAACTGAAGTCAGTGGCAATAACACAACTGAAACCATCCGATGATTTGGTGTCAATGATAATATGAGTGCTACAGATTTCAAATATAGAGTCTGATCCCAAAATACAAAAATGTCTGAAAGATAGAACAATAATAACATAAACTAAGAGAAAAGAAATTTCAAGGTCTGCGATCGGAACAACAGCTACCTCGAAATCTCCAAAAAAAAATGATACTGGTGCCACACCCCTCTCAGAAGCACCTGAATCTGGACATAAATTGCAGAGTGTGTAGTATGAGTAAATTCGACCCCATGTACTCAATAAGTAACAAGCCTAACCTGAGGCTGAAAGTAGTGATGAGCCCGGCAAGGTCCAATATTCAGCTTTAATCACCAATAACGGTATAATAATGGCAAAAAGGAAAGATATCTCAAATAATATCAAGTTTGTCCTCTTCATAATAAGAGAAGAAATAAATATGTTTTTCAAGAATAATAGTTAAGGCATATATTATTCTACAGAAATCACTTGAATATGGTTTTATTAATTTAACTGTGATTTCAAGTTCAACACATCAAATAAAGACATCAAGTACCAATAAGCATGAGGGAAGAGACACATCCCGATACCTGCATGACAAGTATGAATCCTACAACAATATCGCAATTAAATCAACAAGTAGATCAAATCTCAGCATATATATGGTGCATGTCATAATTTCCCTTCATTTCACACACAGAACAACACTCAACAGTGTACCAGTGCCTAACACAATTCCTTAACCAATCACCTATATAACCTATGCGCATGCACCCACAAGCTATTACCTGACTCTGGAGAAGCGGGTCCTTGCCTAAGCGCTGATCAGATCTAAGTCAATGATTAATATCACTTAGCCCAATATGGGGCCTAGCATATGCGTCACCTCACTATCAATGCTACTTAGCACAATGCAGGGTCTGACGTACGCATCACCTGACTATCAATATCATATCGGCTCTATAGCCCAAGATCAGTCATCAACCGCTCAAGTCTCAAGTATTCACATCTCACAATACTCAGGTCAAACTGTGTTACACATATAAGGGCATCAACAACATGTGGATAACATATAATGTGTGCCTAGATACGTGAATATAACATCATGGCTAAGAATATGACTACAATTAAGGCGAACAACTCAATATAGCAAGATAGCCCTATGAAAAAGAGAAGTTTGGGTTTTTGTGTTGGATTTTGAAAAGTGAATAATTGAGATTCGAACCCTTATTTTAAATCATATTTGGATGAAACTAAGATATTTGGATTTGTATTCTAGTGGGTAGTCGGGTTTGTGAGTTTTGTTTGATTTCGAAAAGTGGGTCCGGGTTGACTTTGTGTAGTTGAATAAAGATTGAAGCTTTATTGTTTAGAATCGATTTCTATAGCCTTGTTTGATGTTATTGAGTTATTTTTTGCTAGATTTAATCTGTTTGAAGGCCGATTTTATAGGAAAGGGGTTCTCGGAGTATTGGTTCTCGCTTGTTCGAGGTAAGTATCTTGGCTCGGCTCGACTCGGCTTGGAAGTATTTTCCCGTAGGTTATGATGTATGCTATATGTTGGGATGAAGCATATGCGAGGAGACGAGAACATATGCGTGCACCGTGGTTATTCATGATTCGAGTAGACTTTAGGCAATTATATGCCTTGTTTTTCTATCTTGCCTCTTTGATATCGTATCTTCTCCCCTTTTATGACTAGGCAAGCTATTATTCATGCTAGAAATCATGTCTAGGTTATTGTTTATCTGTTCAAGACATGATATGACCATTTTTTCTATGTTGAGATATTTGTCTTAGCCATAGTCATATTTTCATAATGTGTTATATCTCTGTCTCTATGCACTCTTTATATGTTATCTCACATGTTGTTAGTGTTTTTTTGAGTGTGACATGGGTTTGAGTTGAGTTGTGGCCCGTTGGTATATTCCATGCAGTATTTTGATTGTGGTACTATGAGATGTTGGCATATTGAGACTTGAGGAGATTGATGATTGATTTCGGACCATATAGCCATATTGAGCAGATTGATGACTGATCTTGGGCCATAGACCCGTGTTGATATTGATTATGAGGTGATGCTTGCATCAAATCCCCATATTAGGCCGAGTGATATTGATCGTTGACTTTTGATCCGATCAGCGTGGGCTAGGATCTGCCCCTCCAGAGTTAGGTGATAACCTATGTTACTTTGGGCCCTGTTAATGCAAGCACACGATATGTGCTTAGTAAGGGACTTATGTCAGGCATCTGTACAATGCTGAGTGTGTGTACATAATGATTCATCGGCGTTGTGCCAGGTACTGTGAGAGTGTTGAAAGTATGATTTCAGAGTACTTATGCCAGGCACTATGAATGTAGTGAGATTGTGTATATGTGATGTTTACACTGTGATGTTGTTGATTTGGCATGCAGACATATAGTTATATTTTCCTCATGTGGAATTGATTTTTGATGTCTCTATTTGATGTTTAGAGCTTGAAATCATAGTTATATTGATGAATCCCTGTCTGTCTAGGTGATTTCTGTGAAAAAGTTGATGCCTTGTGATATACCTGAAAAGCATGCTTATTTCCCCTGTTGTTGTGTTAGAGTTGAACTGTTATTACTTGAAGCTGCTTTTTCTTATATACTATTGTTATGTTGCTATTGTTATTGTTGGCTGTTAAAACTCAATATCGAACTTTGCCAAATTCAATAACTATTTTTACCGAGGTTAGGCTTGCTACTTACTAAGTATATAAGATTGGTGTTACTCATACTACACTCTACACTTTATATGCAGATTCAGAAGTTGGACCTAGTTGAGCATTGTAAGTCGAGCTGTGCTATTGAGATCGAGGTAGAGCTGCTTTCCAAACGCAGTCCCTGGCGTCTCTTCCTATCTTTCATTACTGTTGTTGTTTCAAATAGTATTTTATATTAGCAAACTTGTATTCATACTAAAGAGCTCATGAATCAGTGTTACCAGTTTCTAGGCGTTGTGTAATGATTTGTTATTATCTATGCTTATATTCGACTTTCAGTTTCATTTATCATGTATTTGCTACTATTTTCTGCAAGTGTTATGATGCGCTTGCCTTGTAAATGGAGTTAGGACCCATTATATGGGTAAAAATTTGACTGAGAAAATTCGGCAAATAGGAGTGAACAAGTGTGGGAATTACGGCCGAGGTTGAACAGGGACCAACAACGAGGAACTGCCGAGCAAGATATCAAGGCCGAGGTCGAGTAGAGAAGAATAGGAATAACGGCTAGAATAGACTTGGAACTATTGAATATTCTCTTCGCTATAATTTTAGGGTTTTTTGGGAATATCCCATATAAATAGCAAAAGATAGGGAGCAAAAGTGGGGGAAGATTCATTCTGATAAAAACTCTTGTGGAAAGTTGACTCTTGCGATATAATACAAAAATTTACCTTTCCATAGTGATTGGTTTTGTTGCTTATTTTGCCTTTCCACTCACATGATCCGCGAAAGCTTTATCCATTTTCATATCCATTTGTCAAACGTTGTTGTCAGAGGGAAGAATCATCCATATCATTCAACATTTGGGTGAACCATTTATCCTATTTATATTTATTGCTATTTTTCATATTTATTGCTCATTATTGTCTCTTCATTTATTCAAAAAAGCTTCATTTAATAATCTGATAATTGGTTCCACACACTAGTAGACCTTACTGTTTAGGCACGTGAGTAGACCTAAGATTTACTGTGCTTGACTATGATTTGCCTTTCACCTTATTTATCTTGTAATTAGTTTAATAAAAAGTGTTATACTTTTTGGTCAAACAATTTGGCACCGTCTGTAGGGATTTTCTAGTCAAAGTCATAGTTTTTCTAGATCTACAAAAAACACACGAGCAGCAAAATACAAAACTCTCTTCTTCCTACTTGCACGATCTAACATGGCAGGAAATGGAGAAGAAAGATTGAAGGCAGTGGCAGGCCTTACTACTAATCTCCTAAACACCATCAATGAGGTTAACGGAGAAGACGAGGAGAACGTGACACCAAACGCTTTACCTTGGCGAGGTAGTTCACCCTCCCTCATGGCAGCGTTACCGCCTCCCATGGAAAGGGAGCCTCTACGTCCACGACGGAAGAAGCACCACCAGCAGTGAAAAAACTACTAGAAGCATGACTAACGAGTACACTGAACAGTATACTCGACAAACCCGCTCAAAGGGCGAGCAGGGAGGATGCACGAGTCGACATCACAACAACAACCAATGAGCAGCACGCCCCCTTCTTCAACAGGTATCACTCACACTGTTAATGATGCAGGTAATGATGCCCTCGCCGCTATTCTATGAAAAATGGAGGAGATGGATAACGAGAACAAAGCACTTCGCGACCAAATTAGGGAGCATAAAGAAAGGGTGGATAAGATATCGGGCGCCCCAAATCTTCTACCAAAACAGATGTTGGTCGGTTTATGGAACAACCATATAGCGACGAGGCTGCACCACATGTTATACCCAAAACATTCAAGATTCCGCCATTCTTAAAAATATATGACGCACAATGGACCCTGAAGATCACATCATCCACTATGTCACTGCAGTGAAAGGCAGCGACCTCGCTAAAGAACAAGTGCCATCTATAATGCTGAAAAAGTTTGGTGAAGCTCTAATCGGGGGAGCTTTGACATGGTACTCACAACTGCCAGCACGATCCATAGAAACATTTGAGGAGATGGCTGACAAGTTCGTCATCGCCCATGCTGGGGCCAAGAAAGCATAAGCCAAAGTAAATGATATATTCGCCATTAAACAGTCACTCGGCGAAGGGCTCGGGGACTTCCTTGTCCGGTTCAACAGAGTGAGAATGACCCTTCCAAACGTATTAGAGGGAATTGCAGTAGCAACTTTTCAAAACGGGTTGAATAGGAGCGGCTCGAGGGCGACCAAGAAACTGTTGAGCATGCTCATGAAGCACCCACCCCCATCACTTGGGAAGAAATACACAACGCCTATTGTGCTGAAGTGAGAGCAGATGAGGACGACCTTAACAGACCAATCTAGCGGTTGACGTCGGTCCATATGTAGTCAAGAAAGGACCGAAAAAACAATAACAGAAGGGATCATCTGAGTCCACACCTCAGTCGCGAGATACATCAGCCGTACCTGTGAACTTACATCATACCACCCCCCCTCGCCATGGCGATGGCCCATCCAAGCTGCAAGAAGGGACTCACCGAAGCGAAAGAGGTATGCTTCCACTGTTATCTGCTCACAATTTTTGTGTTTCCCCTTCAGAAATTGTCTACGCCCTAGAGAAACTCGGCCCAAAGGTGAAATGGACACAAAAGATGAAGTCTGACCCAAACACCAGAAAGTCGAACGCTCTCTGTGAATTCCATCAGGAACGAGGTCACAAGACCAAGGACTGCATAGCCTTAAGACAGAAGGTAGTGAACATGCTCCACCAAGGGGATTTAAGAGAGCTGATGAGCGACCGAGAAAGAGCAAACTTCGCTCGTGGGCGTGAACAACATAAAGGCCCCCTAAAACCGCCCTCCCCAGCCCGCACCATCCAGATGATTATCGGCGGAGGCGACGACGCGATAATCAACCACGTGAAATTCACAACCACCCACAAGTTGAAGCGGTCGATCACCCATGAACGTATGAAGACCTCGAAGAAAGTATCATCTTCGACGAGTCGGATACCCACGGTTTGACTTCCTCACTATGATGCACTTGTTATTTACGCATTTCAGATACTAATGTAAAACAGATTATGGTAGATGACAGGAGTGGCGCGTGTATTATCCACCCTCGAGTCCTCACACAAATAAGGCTCGAAGATAAGATAGTGCCACGCTGCATCACGTTAATGGGTTTTAACAATGCAGTTGAGCGGACCTCAGGAGAAATCACACTACCCGTTGTAGCCGGTGGTATCATCCTGGAAACAACGTTCCACAGCATGGACCAAGACACGGCGTACAACGCCCATCATAGGAGGGCCTTGGATACACGCCATGAAGGCCATCCCATCCAGCCTATATCAAGTTGTCAAATTTCATACCCCGTGGGGAGTGTTCAGTATTCGTGGTGAGCAGCGCACGACCCAGGAATGCTATCGCATCGCCCATGATTGCACATACACCCAACAGTTGAAAAGCAGAGACACAAAAGCATAGCAATTAGCGAGGTCGAGGTCAGACGACGATGAAATGAAAGATGTCATCAAAGACTCTGAAGTCGTGGAAGCCACAGGATGGACTGTGGAAGACCTCGACCCCTTCCAGTTAGACAAAAGTGACCACGGCAAAAAAACCTATATCGGCCACAAACTCCAAGAGCCAGGTAAATTCCATCAATTTTTAACTAATAACGCAGACTTGTTTGCTTTCTCTCATGCAGATATGCCAGGCATCCCGAAAGAAATAGCAACATACAAGTTGAACGTCGACCCACTCTTCCCGCCGGTATGGCAGATTAGGAGAAAATTCAACGTACTGCTATAGAGTCATGACATTCAGATTGAAAAACGCAGGGGCGACCTACTAGAGGCTAGTAACCAAAATGTTCAAAGAGCAGCTCAGCAAAACAATGGAAGTATATATAGACAACATGCCGGTCAAGTCAAAAAGAAAGGAATACCAAATTGACTATTTAAGGGAAGCCTTCGACATACTTAGGCGGTACGACATGAAGCTGAACCCCGAGAAATGCGCCTTCGGTGTAACCCCAGAAAAATTCCTTGACTTTTTGATGTCGCAAAGAGGCATTGAGGTTAACCCCGACCAAGTCAAGGCTATAAAAGGAATACCAAAAAATTTGACCAGTAAGAAGCAGGTGCAAAAGCTGACCGGCCGTATAGCCGCCCTATCAAGGTTCATCAAGGTTCATCTCATAATCCTCTGATAGACGCCACAAATTCTTCAAAGGACAATGCCCTCCAATGGAATTTTGAGTGCATCAACGCCTTGATATAATTAAAGGCATACCTGTCCTCGCCCTCATTACTTGCTAAGTCAGAACCCGGAGAGCGCCTCCTAATCTACCTGGCCGTGTTTGACGTTGTAGTGAGCGCAGTCTTGGTCCACTAAAACAAAGGTACGCAATCTCCCATCTACTACATTAGCAAAACCTTGGTTGACGCCGAAACAAGGTACCCTCACCTCGAGAAGCTAGCCCTGGCTTTAGTCGTAGCTTCACGAAAGCTTAGACCTTACTTCTAATGCCATCCCATCTTAGTGGTCACGACTTTTCCCCGGAGGAATATCCTACACAAACCCAAACTGTCAGATAGGTTGGCTAAATGGTCCATCAAGTTAATCGAGCATGATATCAGCCGCAAACAGCGATAAAGTCGCAAGTGCTCGCCGACTTCAGCGCTAAAGTAATGTCTGAGATTGAAAGGTAAGCCACCAATACTTCCCCAAGGTACACGACCTATGGATTCGATAAACCGATGGCGCCTCCAACGCGTCAGGATCTGGACTAGGACTCGTACTCGAGGTCCCGACAAGCGAAATAATTTTCCAGTCCATACGGTGCCCTGATATGACTAACAATGAGGCCGAGTATGAGGCCGTGATTGCAGGATTAAAACTAGCCCTCAAATACGGAGCATGAAGGGTAGTCCTCCAATGTGACTCACAACTCATCGCCAATCAAGTCACAGGGACTTTCCAAATCAAGGAACAAAGGCTACAAAAATATCAGGCCTAGATATGCAAGTTGATGTC
This sequence comes from Nicotiana knightiana, assembly GCA_005239525.1. Taxonomy (NCBI): domain Eukaryota; kingdom Viridiplantae; phylum Streptophyta; class Magnoliopsida; order Solanales; family Solanaceae; genus Nicotiana; species Nicotiana knightiana. Next base: position 40,743 of record ML437666.1, read on the forward strand.
CGAGTTTGATAAATGCCAGCTCGACCAGATACCTTGAACGCAGAACATTGAGGCAGACGACCTTGCCAAATTGGCGGTGGCTACCAAAAGCATAAGTGAAAAAGAGAACGTGGTCACACTCCTCCACTCCACCATCGACCAGATTGAGGTACTCACCTTTAACTTAACTTGGGACTGGCGCAACCGTATCATCGCCTAATTGTAGGACGGCGTGCCCCGAAACGACAAAATGGAGGCAAAAAAGCTTTGAATGCAAGCAGCCAGGTATAGCATCATCAACAACGGCCTATATAAGAGAACATATGGCAGCCCTCTAGCAAAATGTTTGGGATCGAACCAGACAAGGCGTGTCCTAGAAGAGGTCCACGAGGGTCATTGTGGAGCTCACACCAGCAATCGAGCCCTAGTTAGATGTCTCATACGAGCAGGCTACTACTGGCCCACAATGAAAAAGGAAGCAACTAATTTTGTTAAAAAGTGTGAACCATGTCAAAATATGCCCCCATGATCCATCAAGCGGGCGAGCACCTCCACTCAGTCACGTCGCCCTGGACCTTCATCAAATGGGAAACGGATATCGTTGGCCCACTCCCTACTGGACGAGGCAATGTACGATTTCTTTTGGTTTTAATTGACTACTTCTCTAAATGGGTAGAAGCAGGTGCATTCACTCAAATTCGCGAACAAGAAGTGATCGCCTTTATATGGAGGAACATCGTATGCCCCTTCGGCATCCCCAAGGAAATCAGTTGTGACAACAGACCTCAATTCACAGGGAAAATAGTTGTTGAATTCTTCGAGAAATGGCACATAAAAAAAAATACTCTCCACGCCGTATCATCCCGCCGCCAATGACCAAGCTGAATCCTCCAACAAAAGGATATTGAATATCATGAAAAAGAAACTGGAAAACACCAAGGGACTGTGGCCAGAGGTGCTAGCAGAAGTGTTATGGGCATATCGCACCACACCAAATACGAGCACAGGGGAAACGCCATACTCACTAGTCTATAGGACTGATGTTATGATACCGGTCGAGGTCAGGGAACCGAGCCTAAGATATTCAAATGAAAGAGGGCCAAACAACGTCGAAAACAGAAGGTAAGATCTCGGCAAAGCCGAAGAAGGAAGAGAAATGGCTTACATAAGGATGGTAACCCAGAAACAACAAGCAGAGCGATATTACAACAAAAAATCCAAAGTTAGACCACTCAAAGTCGGGGATTACGTACTCAAAGACAAGACACATGCGAGCAAAGATACATGGGAAGGCAAACTGGGAACCAATTGGGACGACCCATATAAAATTACCGCGGCAGTAAGCAAATGGTCGTTCCAACTAAAAATAATGGAAGGAAAATTGCTACCGAACAATTGGAACGTCGCTCACCTCAAATACTTCAACTTCTAAATATAAGACGTCCTCCAAGTTGTACTCTTTTTCCCCCACCTGAGTTTTGTCCCAATTGGGTTTTCTCGAGGAGGTTTTTAATGAGGCGACGAAGAGGGGATCTCGAAGTTAAGTATCAGTTCATCGCCCGACCTCTCAACAGTTTCTCCAGGTCAACCAATGAAGGGACTAGATAAAATTCTCCATATAAAATAAAGCAAAAAATGCAAACATATGATTTTCATATGTCTCTACCAAGTTTACACATTACACCAATGTAGGAAACTTACATTCGACCTCGTTCGGATTAATTTCTAAGTCTACATTCGACCTCGCTCGAATCGACTTACATTCGACCTCGTTCAAATTAATTTCTAAGTCTACATTCGACCTCGCTCGAATCGACGTACATTCGACCTCGTTCGAATTAATTTTTAAGTCTAAATTTGACCTCGCTCGAATCTACTTATATTTGTCCTCATTTGAATTAATTTCTAAGTCTACATTTGACCTCGCTCGAATCGACTTACATTCAATCTCGTTCGAATTAATTTCTTAGTCTAAATTCGACCTCGCTCGAATCGACGTACATTCGACCTCATTCGAATTAAATTTTAAGTCTACATTCGACCTCGCTTGAATCGACTTACGTTCGACCTTGTTCAAATTAATTTCTAAGTCTACATTCGACCTTGCTCGAATCGATGTACATTCGACCTTGTTCGAATTAATTTTTAAGTCTACATTCGACCTCACTCGAATCGACTTACATTCGACCTCATTCGAATTAATTTTTAAGTCTACATTCAACCTCGCTCGAATCGACTTACATTCGACCTTGTTCAAATTAATTTCTAAGTCTACATTCGATTTCGCTCGAATCGACTCACATTCGACCTCGTTCGAATTAATTTAAAGTCAATATTCAACCTCGCTCGAATCGACCCACATTCGACCTTGTTCAAATTAATTTAAAGTCAATATTCGACCCCGTTCGAATCAATTTATAAGTCGACATTTGAATTCACTCGAATCAACTTATGATTCAACCTCGTTCGAGTAAAATTACTAGTTGACATTCGACCTCGAACTAGCCCAACTTATAGCCGACCTAAGTGAAATCTCAACCAAAGCATCCAATTGAGAAAAACATTTAAAGGAAAAATAAGAAGTTCAAGAACAGACAACAAAAGTATTATCGTTCCAAAAAGTCATCTTACAAGGGACAAACAAGTGCCCGTGCAAACACAAAAAAGAAAAAAAATACAAAGACAAGCATACTACTCGGCCGCATCTCCCCCATTGCCATCGCCACTGGTGCCCTCATCATTGGAGTATTCGTCATCATACCAAGCACCTGGCTCGAGCCCGTCCAAGTCATCTTCATCATCATCCATCCTAGGCGTACCGAGGTCGTAGCCACAAGCATCACAAGTTGCACGTGCCTTAACATGAGCATCCTCGAACTCTGCCTCAGAATCTTTCCCAACCATCATCAAACCCCTATATATGTCAAGATGAGCCTCAGCATGAACCCACTTCTCATACAAATCTCGTGGGACATTGGGATAAGTGGAAGCATGGAAGGTAGACGGCTGGGCCTGTTTCTGCGCCTTCTCGGCTTTAAGGACGTCAATTTGCTCGTTCAGATCCGAGACCTCTCCTTCTAGACCACCGATCCGCTCCTCGAGCCTCGCCTCTTTAAGTGCAGTTTTCTCTGCTTTACTAGCCCGCTCGAATCTGAAGATGCGGATAGTACCCGCTAGTGCCGCCGCCTCCGCCACAACAACAGTTCTGGCTTTCTCAATTCTCTCCAACTCCGTAGCTTTGGCAGCTAACTCGTCTCTCAAGCCATTGGCTCTAGCTTCACTCTGCTCAAGCTCGGCCTGTAAGGATGCCACCTGAGTCTGGAGGTCGACACACTCGTCTATGACCCCCTTCTCACCTCGAGCTCACCATCTTTGTCCCTTAACGTCCCCTTGAGCTCACTGCACCTGCCAATGCCTCTCACAAGCTCGTCATCCTTCTCCTTCAACTCCTAATCCTTTTGTTTCAGCTCGTCCTGGAGAGTTTGGAATTGACTGTCCTCACCAAGTATGCTGACCAGTGCTCGGTGCTTGGTACGGTACTCTCTGTATTTAGACTCCATGCTCTTATAGAGAGCCTCCCTCTTCTCCTCCCGACAAGCGCTCTCAATCTCCAGAATGAGAGTCTGATAAGCAAACGAAGAGAGGTCAACAAAGACAAATAACATAAAGGAAATAAGAAATTAAAACGCTAAAAAAGAACTTACTCGCAGGGCCATCCCGGAAATGCCTAGTGACATGTCTGTGTCCTTCAGCGTCTGCAGAGTCCTGTTCTCAGAGTCCATTCATATGGGAGCCAAAGCTAGAACCACACGCTCCGAGTTGACCAACAGATTGAAATCCACGGGGATAACAATATTTTGAGTAGACCCCTCGGTCCTCACTTCTACTCGAGTAAACCTCTCTTCGAAGGTCCGCACTTCCTCGGGGTCGATATTAGAACCCGACCCATCATCTTCTAGAACGACTGTCTTTCCTCTCCCACCGGTGGACGATGAGCCGACCTCAGTGGTCCCTGGTCGTCCTCCTTCCGTGACAACCTTCGCTGCCTCCAACGGCCTCTCCTCTACGGCGGCCTCTAGCACGGGAGCAGCACCAATAATCGAAGGACGTGCCAACTCCACATCCAAAATTATTGGCCCCTCAGGAACGGCAACGGCCGTAGTAACTCCGCCAATCTCTACCCTCCGCCTCTTCAGCGGCGCCACCTCCTCCTTGCCGGGAGAAGACTCATCTATCAGATGCAGCATCGGGCAGGCCGGGGTCTCTACTGATGGAACGAACGTTTGTGGGCCAGATTCACCTAATGTCGGAGTCTTAGGAGAAGCATTCTGCATGGACTCATCCAACACGAACTATATCCCGTCCGAGGCGACATCCTGATAAAAGGCAGGAATGAGAGCCTTCTCTTTCTTAGAAGTCCTCCGACCTGGAACCAATAAAATAACCATAAGTAAAAAGAGGAAACAGACTATAACATAGTCAAAATATCTAGAAGACAAGATCCGACTTACCGATCGAGGGCTTGGGCCCAAACCTCTTATTGAAAAACGCCCACTCACAGATCCCTACGGTGTGGGGCAGGACTTGTGCCACCCAATCACTGATTTCGGCAACCAAAGAAGAGGGATGTCTCTCAGCTACACGAAGGGAAAATAAAACAAGTGAGTCATGAAACACAAAAAAGAGAGAAAAAAGTGTAATTCAGTTGACGAGGACACTTATGAGAGAAATTCCAGTGCTCGGGAAACCCACTAGGGTTCGCCACCACGTGATCGATTTTGCCAAGGAAATAATTGAACCAAAACCGACAATCTGCTTTGTCGTCCATTCCTGACACCAACCCCTTGGTTCTGCGATGGCGAAGGTGAATCATCGTGCCCCTATGGAAGCTGCGCGCGAAGAGGTGCAACAGATGGCGGATGGAAACTCCACAGCCGGCCAACTCCGCATACTTTGTTAGCATGAGGAAGATCTTGTAGATGTATGGAGAAAGTTGAGTCGGGCAGATGCCATAACAACGGCAGAATTCCTCCACCAACGGAGGAAGAGGGAGAGAATAACCCACTTGGAACGGGTAGGCGTAAAATGCGCAATACCCGGGATGGTGAACCTGTATTACATCGTCCCCTGCCGGAACAATGTCGACGTGAGCAAGGATGTGATATTTGGATCTGAGGATGGATATATGCTTCGACTCCTTCTAGGACCTTACTGGCTCGGGGTCCTAAGTAGGTTCCTTCGAAAAGTCAGACCGAGAAGTAGGGTTACGAGGAACGACCTCTTCCACAGTGGGAAGCTTTCATCCTCTATAATGATTGATTCTCCTCCACCGAAAGGCATGGCTACCGACAATGGATTTGGGTCTGAGACTTCCTCGGGGTTGGAAGTTACGTTAGTCATCTCTTATTGGTGGTAATGCGGTGGAACCGGAAATGAAGAAGATATGTTGACGGTGGAAGTTATAAGGAGTATGAACACAAGAGGAAGAAGTAGACACAGGGTGCAAAGTTGAGAAGTTCAGAGAATGCAAAAGCTTCTCTAGGAGGTTTCCCCCCTTTATTTATAGACAACCGAGGCGCTCAAATCTATGCGAATAACCGCCAGTGGCCCTAGAATCGAAGCGACAGGGGCTCGAGAACGATGCATCGCATCGAGAAGATGCACAATGATGATGCACGCGGCTGTGATGTCACCTTGTACCAACCTCATTGATCGCAACTCTCAGAGCGACACGCCACCATCTCGGCAACAATCACCCCTGCTCGGCCATCACATCGGGATTTCTCCAGAATTGTTACTAATAAAGTCCGCTCATTGAGGTCGACCAAAAGACGACCTCGATAAACAAAGGGACTAACTGTATGAGTCAAAATCCGACTGAGGAAATTCGGTAAATAGGAGTGAACATGTGTGGGAATTACGGCCGAGGTCGAACAGGGCCCAACAATGAGGGAACTGCCGAGCAAGATGTCAAGGCTGATGTCGAGTAGAGAAGAATAAGAATAACGGCTAGAATAGTCTTGGAACTATCAAACGGAATATTCTATTAAATATTCCCTTCGCTGTACTTTTTAGGATTTTTTGGAAATATCCCATATAAATAGAGAAAGATAGGGAGCAAAAGTAGGGGAAGATTCATTCTGATAAGAACTCTTGTGGGAAGTTGATTCTTGAGATATAATACAAAACTTTATCTTTCCACAGTGATTGGATTTGTTGCTTATTTTGCCCTTCCACTCACATGATCCGAGAAAGCTTTATCCATTTTCATATCCATTTGTCACACGTTATTGTCAGAAGAAAGAATCATCCACATCATTCAACATTTGGGTGAACCGTTCCTCCTATTTATATTTGTTGTCATTTTTCATATTTATTGCTCCTTCATTTATTCTAAAAAGCTTCATTTAATAATCTGATAATTGGTTCCACACACTAGTAGACGTTATTGTTTAGGCATGTGACTAGATCTAAGATTTATTGTGCTTGACTAGGATTTGCCTTTCACCTTATTTATCTTGTAATTAGTTTAACAAAAAGTGTTATACTTTTTGGCCAAACAGCCATCACGACCGGTGGCGATTTTGGATCGTGATACTCTCTTTTTTACTGTATTAGTATCACTTTTTTCATGCATTCTACAATACTTTTTCATAACACAATAGAAGGAAGAAACACTACAATTTATAGGTGTAGAATTTCTTTCATGGAATAAATAACAATGAAGCGAGATAATGAAATTGTAGAACATAGTTGGTGATTATAAAATTTAACTTTTAGTGGATAATCATGGACATGGGTTACACCAAAGATAATGATACACTTTCTTGTCAATTTAAAGCCACTAACATTACAATAAATAAACACTTTAATATTAAAATTGTTATGAACAATAAAAAAAGAAGAACAATATTGTAGAGAAAGAGAGGAAATTCTTATTGAATTTTGGGATGATTTACAATGGGGTAAGACCTCTCTATTTATAGGGAGAAAATGACTTAACCACAAAGTAGAACTCTCTAAAAGATAGACATTCACTCTAAATAGAGTTCTATTTATAACACTCCCCCTTGAATGTCTATTCAACAAATAATGTGCCTCGTTAACACCTTAACTAAAATAAAACCCAATGGAAAAAATCTAGAAAAGGAAAAAGAGTACACATGTTTAGAAATGCGCCTTTTGGTTGCCTCGTTAAAAACCTCGCAAGGAAAACCCAGTGGGACAAAACCTTGTAAGGGAAAAAGAGTGCAACGCGCATTAACTCCCCCTGATGAGAGCATCAATTCACATCCTTGAGCCTTCGCATCCCAATCTTGTGTATTTGCTTCTTGAAGCTTGACATCAGTAGAGATTTGGTGAACAAATCAGCCATATTATCACTTGAATGAATATGTTGCACCTTGAAATCACCATTCTTGTATATATATAATGTCTTCATATAATGTCGTGGAATAGCCTTTTCAGTGTCTCCATAGAGGGAAAAATTCCCGCTATCACATTATCATGGTTATAGTTATAGCAAGATACATATGTGCACAAATTGCACGTAGGATGCAGTACTTCATGACCAAGAATTGTATATGCTTTAAGCAATATCCTTCAAGAATTGTCATATAATAGACTTTAATTAGATTTATATCAAGTTTTCATGTCATACTAGACAAATAAGATATCGAAAACTGATTGCACATATCATTGAATTTATATTTTCANTGACGAACATTTTATATCGATTCCAATATTTTTTTTTCATAAAGACATAACATAGAGATCTCTTCATTTATATTTTCAGGTACCTGAACCTCTCTTGAGATTTTATGAAGTGTTATGTCATGTGATCTTCTAGATCACTTGCTCCTTTATTATGATCATTTTGATCATTTGCTCATCTTCTTTATCAAGAAGTTTATTTGAAACCGATCTGTCTATACGCTTTAAGCGTGCCATAGACATTGTCCTTCTAGGACTTATTCTAAATATGAGCATTTTCAGTGAGAATATAGTTACTTTCTTTAGGTCAGCAAATGCGTCTGGCATGCTTTGCAATAGATTGCAGATGAATTATCTTTTTATGAACTTCAAGTTCATATTATCTTATTCGAGGATCTAGATGGACAAATGATAATTCTTTCCACGTAATTTTTTCTCAACTGTTTATCATGTCTCCCCCTCATGTTAGAAAAACTTTCTTCCTCAATTTTGGGAATCCATCTTTGTCCTATTATGGTGTTAATCAAAATATACACCGCACATCAATAATAACAAGATGGAATTATTTGGTTCCTGACCCTGAACCACTTGTGAGGGGAGAATGTAATATACTTTTGTATATAATGTATATCAAACTAATATAAACAACTTAGTTCTCATAAGTAATGGTTTAGCTATTAAGTGGAGGCACTCAATAAATCATTTTGCTAAACCAATTGTGATATAACCAACTTACCAAGATAAAGTCTTGAATAGAAAATCTGGAAATTATGCTCTAAATTAAATTATTGAGCAAGTTATCTCGCAAACAGCAGGTTGCGGGTTAATAATAATTGCACATGTAATCATCTCATAGATGCATCTTATGTGGTATACATGGCAGGTGAATGTGCCCATATTCACCTTTTCTATTTCTAGCATTCATGGGATTCAATCCCAATTTCAGTTGGTCTATTGATTAATGAGAACAAGCAATATAAGAGCATTCGTAAAGAACTTTCTAGTTTAATATTTTCCCATGTAAATTCTCTTTCGTTTTTGCACATCATACTTAAATTAAGATTGCTCAATAGGTCATGCTTAATAAAATTGTCTGAATTAGTAAACTTCAGGTTTACATCATGACACGTGCAATTGTGAATAAACTCCAAGTTTATTACGATATGAGTTTTTATATCAATAAACATCCACTTTATTGTCGTATTCTTATTTGTGTAGTACAAACTGGAGAATAAAGCGGGTAACTTTTCACATACATATTACCCCGCTACAAGTTGTAGTAATAGAAGATACTAAATCTTTTCTTTAGTTATAGTCTCAATATAACCAATCGCTTTCGCGAATACTTTAGAAACTCAATAAGTTTCTTTGAGACTTACTACAACACAATACATTATTGATAATCAATTATGTTTCTCCAAAATAGTAATAATTGGCTCTTCCAGAGCTCTCAATTAGTTTTGTACTACCACATATTCATCAACATCCATATGGTGAATATCTCTTTTAAAGAGAAAGTTATGCCATTATGGTCATGGTCAAAATTATATGCAAGATCCATTTGTTGCATTATTATTGTCCTTTAATAACCACATTACCAAAATATTTTGGCGTACAATAGGTATGTGACCAATGACCATTCATGCCATAATAATGACATTATTTTCTTATATCATCTCAAACCTCCTTCTAGAGGTGAGTGTGGTATATTCACTACCACTAGCACGTTCATATTCTTCCAAGAATTAATATGTATTCATAAATCAGATGTTGTCTCATTCGCATCATGAATGGACCATAAGCATCAATATGTGCTTTACAAAATCTCATGTCAAATTGATAACAAATATAACTTTCAAATAGTGAAAGATTATTTTGAGAATTCTTTATATTCCCATTATAATAATGATGACGATTATAATTTCGTCTATCGCCACGTCCACATCCATTGATATCTTCACGGTAATAATTTTGTCTTCTTTCAAACTTATCATACATTGCTATCACATTCTCTTAAAGGGAATGAGAATGAAGCAAATTTAATGGGACGAGTTTCCATATCTTTGCCCACAATCATACATGATTTGATTATGCCAAGGCATAGAAATTTTACCACTTCGGGTGGTTATAATTTCTACAAACTCTATAGGAGTTATAATCAAAGTTTATTGTCTTTGCTTGCATTTAAAATCAAATTATAGAATTTCAAGAATTTAAAAGAGAAAAATAAAGTAAAATACTTACCTTAAATTCAGAATTTAATCATGAAGAAAGTTCATGGAGAATTGACAATCATTATGCTCAATCCCAAAGCTTCTACTCAATTGATTAGAGTCTCGTGCTGATAACGTGTTATGAACAATAAAAGAAGAAGAACAATATTGTAGAGAAAGAGAGAGAGGAAATTCTTATTGAATTTTTGGATAATTTACAATGGGGTAAGACTTCTCTATTTATAGGGGAAAAATGACTTAGCCACAAAGTAGAACTCTCTAAAAGATAGACATTCACTCTAAATAGAGTTCTATTTATAACAAAAATACACATAACACTAAAATACATACTAATTCTAAAGTGAATCGTACGGGGGACTTAGGTGCATTTGAATTCTTTAGGGGCCATTAGGTACACACACCATAGTTTTAAAGAGCCGGTGAATTACACTGGATATTAGGGCTGGATGGTGAAGCGCCACCTTCTCTACCTGTAATCTTTGCAACTCCCTTACCTTGTTCTTAGACACCTGATTGAACATTACAAAATGGTTTCCTTCGGAGATCTATAGAATTTCTTTTCCTCGCTTTTTCTTGGAGTTTAAAATATTCGTTTCTCACACTGGAATATTTTGATCCGGCTTTCACTTTTGCCTTTGCTCTTTCTTTGTCCAATCATATTATTAAAATAGCAGATGTTTCACAATCCATTAAAAGGACAAGACCCTTTTGCATTTTAAGCTATGTGGCATTAGAAAAAAACCATTCTCTGCTTTTGTTTTTAACCTTCTTCGTGGGTTCTTGCTAGATGTGTGGGAGGGCATTTTTTCCAGTATCGTTATGATAAGAAGGAGAAGTAATAATTGGATTCGTCCTTTAATGGCAATAGCATCTACCTTTCCCGTTGGCCCTAAAGATTTTCAGCTTTTGTCATGTGTTAAGTTCTTATCTAATGTTGCTTCGTCCTCCATTGATCTAAATGGTGGTGGTGTAGGAAAATACCCTTTTAACAATGCGACGGCTCTTAGGCTTTGGGGCTGCTGTTCATCTTCTTCTTCTAATGATTCAAATACAAGTTGTAATAATAAATATGTGAATGGGTTTCAGAGGGCACAGGTTTTTGCTCCATCCCTTCCTCTCTTGCTACATGATGATGCAGAGGGAGCTAGTACTAGCAGTTTTACTAAGCCTTCTGATAATAAAAGCAATACATCTAACAGAGGAAGCTGTGCTGGATTCTTTAACCAGGATTTACATGACAAAATTATTGTGGCTGTTGATGTTGATGAAGGTATTTGAAAAAAAAAAAAACTTCTCTTGTAATGCTAGATTGTAAGGATTGTGATGTGTGGGTTAGGCATCAGTTTGTGATGCCTCCAGCGCAGTGGTAAGAGCACATTTTGTGATGTGATGTGTCGTTAGCGGATTCGAACCCTACAACAGAATTAGCTTGGCTTCTAAGTGGAGAAGGTAGAGGGGCTGACCCATTACCATTGGTCCTCGAGGATTTCTCGGTTATAAAATTCATTCCCTTGGTTTATGTGTGATGACAGGCATTATGTAGGAAAGAGCCTTAGATGTCCAGGATCATTGCAGTCACTGCAACAAATCTCCCAAATGTACCTTTTTTAAGACCGAGAAATCCGTTTGGGACTAACCCTTGGGACCAACGAGAACCTTTGAAACTCGCAAATAATATGTCGCCACTCATCAAAAGTACTGGGGGCAAGTCTTCTAAAAGTACTCTCATAAATTTTCTTGTATAGTTCTGTAATCATGCTTGTTATTTTGGGAATCACTGTCATTTGCAAAGTTGTTTGCCCTATTCACAGAATGTTAACTGTTTTGATCCCTCTATCACTATCTTTTACTTGTAATTCTCTCATCTTTTTTTAGTTGTGTTACTGTCTCTAATGTAAACTGATCGTGTCTGCACTTTCAGTATCCTTATTTCTTTTATTTGCTGGTTTGCAGTCCTTGGGAACTTTGTTTCTGCTCTCAACGAATTCATTGCAGATCGTTACTCATCATACCATTCGGTGTCTGAGTATCATGTATATGAATTTTTCAAGGTACCATGCTTATCAACTTTGTCTTGCATATTGTTTGATGTCACATAATGGTTTTGGCTTTTGATGCTTTTCTATGTTTTTTGCCTTTGACAACACTGGATATAAGACCAATTTGGCCAAGTTATTAATGATCCAATTAATGAGATTTCTGTAACGGGCACCGCAAAGCAATTAATAGCATGAGAGACAGAATGAGGGTTTAACTCAGTTGGCAAAAATCAGACTGACTAACTGAAGATTTATACTACTAAATATTCTGTGCTTCATTTGGAATGAATTTACAAATATCTTCCACTAGTTTGATATCCAATTTAGTTTGACCTGGCACAATTCTTAGAAGAGTTGTAACGTGATATTTTTACTTTTGGTAATGGAAAATGGTCAATTTGTTTGGATTTGGTTTTGTATTTTTCAAGAATAAAAATAAAGAAAGGCGGGAGTGCAAAATCTCCTTGTCCCTTATTAAAGAATAACGAAAACCCGGTACTAAAAAGAATAAATCTTTTTATTAAAGTGGTCACAGTATGCAGTAAATTCGAAAAAGGAAAGTAGAACTATTCTTTTTCTAGGACAGAATGATGAGAAGATACTATAGCAAACTGAGGAGTGTTAAATTGAGAGTTCAATCCCATTTTCGATTCTGCTTTATTGATGGACTTGCTTCTCTCTCTTTCTCCCCCAATGCAAAATTGATAAATACAGGAATAAAGGAAGGCTTAAAAGGGTAATGAGATTTAAGGGGCTTATGTTAGTAGAAGAAGGGAATGACAGTTGAATAGCAATTCAACATGAGCACCGGAAGGGCGTTCAAGATGCTGGGCAGATACACTTAAGATGACAAAAACAGTGTTGGTAGTTGCTGGATTCTACTTGTTGTGATGGAGCAGCAATGACAATTTCGATAGTGCGTCATATGTGAATGAGAATACACTATCTGTAACTGGACGTGAATGTGGTTGATAGTACTAAAATGGGTGATTTTGAACAGCAGAATTTGGCATATATAGGGAAACTTTTAGGAGTCTCTTGGGGTGGAAGTGAAGAGAGGGCAATGAGTCATGACAAATTGATGGGTGATGGATAGAAGACTGAAGAGAGCAACAAAAAGAGATCAAGTACAAGATAACAACATGGGTTAAAACTACTAAAATGGGTTTAAATTATGCTAGTTGGAAAGTAAGCGAGAAAAGTAGATTGTGCTGCTAAGATGGTATATTTCCGGTAGTTGGCTGATCTTGGGTTCCGTGCTCTTGCCGTTTTTGTAAATAAGCTTGTGTGCAAGTCTATTGTCTTTACTTGTAAATGGTCCTCCGCTTGAGTGCTAATTAGTATTAACAATTAATTCACTTTTACCTATCAAAAAATGAATAAGTAAACATAGAAATGGTAGTGCAATGTACAAAAAGATGCCCTAACTGTGGAGGTATCACTTGTTTGGTTACCTTAATATATCCCTTCTCCTGTAACTTTTGTGCTTTTCTAAGCTACCATTTCTCTAATCATTGCAGATATGGAAATGCTCAAGAGATGAAGGTATTGTTGGGTCTTTCCTTTCAGTTGAGTTATTTAGGTATAGGCAAATATTCCAAGGTGTTTTGTTCTCTTTTTATTCATTCATTTTTAGGGTGGAGACATTAGGCATACTCTTCTTCTCTGATCTTCCTGATGAAGTAGATCTGACATAATTTCTCAAAGAAAAAAAGAAGATAAAGTACAGCTGATATCTGGGGTCAAGTTTTTAGCTTAAGTAAGATTAATTTTATATTGGTCATATATTTGTGACTAAGTTCCTCCCCTCTCCCCCTCTCTATTATGCTATTAGGACTAAGTTCCTTCTAACTGCTGTGACTGCAGTTCAATTTTCGAGTACAGTTACTCTTCTTTCTTTCTTATTCTTTTGGGCTAGTTGGCCCATCTCTTCTTCTGCAGTTTTTGCCTTTGCCTTCTCGTCTCTCTTTTCTCTTTTTCTTTGTCTTCTGCTTCTTTACTACTGCATCTATTTGTCTTCTCGCATGCTTCTACTTCTGCTCTTCTTGCCTTGTTTCCTCTGGACAAGTATCTCTTTTCTGTTGCTTTGCTAATGTATTGTTTTGCTGTTCCATTGTTTCCTGCTCTGTTACCGCTGCTGCTCTTCATTTTAATTGGCATTTATCGTACTTTGACTATGGAAACAACTTTAATTGGCAATTGAAATTAATAAAATTGGAATAAACCAACTGCTTGCTGTTTGTTTTTTAGTGAAGTAAAAATTAACAGGTGTTGATTGCTGCAATTGATTTAGACATATGGCATCACATTAATTTGATCTAGATGCTTGATGCGTTCTTTTAGTTTACGGATGAGATATTTGTGTATCTTATACAAGGTTATGCATTTCTTCTATTGGTGCTTTCTTTTCAGTAAATTGGTCCGCTCCTTCCATAAAAGCTCTTGAGTCCTCGTTGCCTTTCTGCTGGTTGCTTTTGTATGCAGTGGTTTGACCTGCACGACACTGTGACTAAACATTTCTGTTTTTAACCTTACATAATTATTTTGGCAGCTGATATCCGTGTCCATGAATTCTTCAAGACCTCTTATTTCAAGACCGGAATTCATCCAATTCCCGGTGCTCGACAGGCTCTTCAAAAGATGTCTAGATTCTGTAACCTGTCAATTGTAACGTACGTAGTTTGAGGACCCTTTGGTTGCTTCAATTAATTGTTAACGTCCACACTGAGTATTTGCTTGAGAACTAATTTGACCAATATTTTGATAGGTCCCGGCAAAACGCCATTAAAGATCACACAATTGAGTGGATTGAGAGGCATTATCCTGGATTGTTTCAGGATATGCATTTTGGGAATCATTTTGCATTGAATGGGCAGTCTATAGCTAAATCAGATATTTGCAGGTAATATCATCAGTCTCCTTACGCATTCTGCTTTTATCTTTCTCTTTGTTCTATTTTTCTGCAAGGCCTTGCCATTTTGGTATGTAGCTAGCTAGCTGACCATTGTCTATTGGCATAGAATATGGAATCTTTTGTATGTAAGCTGGTTGTACAAAGTTAGTTTGTTTATATTCCGGAATTTTTGTCTCTCTCATTATATTGTATTCTTGACCCGCGAAACTTTATAATTGTGTCGCTGTTTGACTAACTTTTAAGATAACTGCTTCTGCTAGGTCCTTGGGAGCAAATGTTTTGATTGATGACAATCCAAGGTATGCTATCGAGTGCGCGGAAGCTGGAATTAAAGTTCTTCTCTTTGATTATGAAAATTCATACCCATGGTCCAAGAGTGAGTCACTTAATGGGCATCCCATGGTTAAGAAAGTGCACAACTGGAGAGAAGTGGAGCATCAGTTAGTTTCATGGATAGTTCCCAGAAATTCCTCTCCAAACTAGACTCCAAAAAAATAAAATAAAATGTATGATTTGACTTCATATATTAAACCAATCGTAAACCTGCTTGTAGGCGATCAAAAAGTGAAGCCTCAGCTATTAGAAGTTGGTAATCAGTAGAATAATCGTATCATCTTTTATTTTTTGCCTTTCTACTCTGCACAGCTATAAAAAATGTCCTGAGTGTTAGTAATGACACTCCTTTATATAGGTTTAAAATTGGCGGAATATTGCATATTTATTTTCTAGTTGAATTATGTGCTGGTATTTTTGGTGATGGAAATGTTCGAGGAAATCCATAGATTTCTGTGGCTAGAAAATCATGTTATTATTGGAGATAAATGCGGAAGTTTAAAATTAAATTGTTTTCAAAGATAGAAAGGTGACATTCTTTTTTATAACTGATTAATAAGGAAATAATACCATATAAAAAGAAACAAAGCTAGTACTATGAAATCAGCATAGTTTGTATATACAGAACACAAAGGACAGAGTCGGGATTATGTACATGAATGACATGCTTGTTCACTGATTTACTAGGAGACAATTTGACACCCTTCAGGAAAAAAGAATCTGTAATGTACCACATTATTCAATCTTCTCCAGCAACTTGAAACCATATGCCTCCAAAATATCCAGTGCTGCAAATTTACAGAAAATGAGCTGAGTATTATGTCACTAACTGTTTTTTTACAACACAACCAGAGCTGATGATAAAAACAGACAGACAATTTATCTGCTGGAGACTGATTCCAATTAAAGCATACCTAGAGTTCATACTTGTACTTTCTGCTCCAATCCACCAAGAAAATACATGAACTTAAAAAATTAATATTACTGTATCTGTATCAAGCCAGAGGTTTTTATATTTGTTTGAAATTAAAACCAGGAATGAAATGAGTTCTTACAATATATAGCTAGAAATATTTTCCGATCAGCAAATCATGTTCTTCAACCTTGAATTCATATCTTAGTTGAGAATTTCCTTATGGTTGGAAAAAGTTCCGAAATCATTTATAGTGCTTACTTGTCCTAAATTATTAAAAAATGAAGATATATTTCTTACAAATGACGGAATATGACTGACATTCTCCTCTTCAACTATTTTAACTTATTCCACGTCACTCGCTTCAACTAACTTATTAACATTGTTGATTGCTGTCTTACTCATATTTATTACACCAACACCAAGCTTCATCCTCCACCTTTTACTATTTCCACCAATCAATTTCTAAGCGTTATCAAATTATGGAAAAATGATTTTAGAAAATAATTTTTCAAGAGAACTTTTAATTAAATCATTTTAATATCATACCAAATACACTTAATGTTACTAAATCAAACTGGATTATTCATTTCTATGCAAGCAAGCATTTCTTTCTCCTAGACAAATTGGAAATCAATGGAGCTGAACTACCTGGCTCATAAACTTCTGGATCAATAGGCCTTAGTACACCATTTGCTTTGATCTTGTTTGCAAGTAATAGCTGCAATGGGAAAGAGAGAGTAAACTACGGTTTCGTCCATGATACAGAGCTACAATGATCATTAGGCACAAGTTCAATAGAAGAATACCAGAGCTCCAGTGGCTGCGGGAATCCCTACTGTAAGAGACATGGCCATGTTGGTTTTGCCGTTCGCTGTCCTCCCCATTTCCAAAAGTGTGGATCTATGGGTTTCAACATGGCCGTCTGGGTAATCTACTACCACTTCATGGTGTAAAAGCACCATGTCCTAACACAAGTAACATCAGCGGTAAATCCAGGTCACTAGTTGCATGTTAGTTGGCTTAAAAAGTAATTCAGACAACTACCTGCTCTGTATTGGAGTATGCTAATCTCTCTTCCATGCGCAAACACGTAACTTCAAATGGAGATTTGCAGGATGATGGTATTTCTGTAGGCTCATGAAATCCCAAAAATCTATTTGGATATTAAGTAAACGCGTTATCATTCAACCACAACCTTTTCTTTTTAAATGAATAAAAACAGCACTTCACATTGTATACCAATATATTCGTTCAAAGAACATACACTTCCAATACTTCAAGTAGATAACTGATTGACCTCAGATAGTTGTCTCAACTTACATTATAGTTTTTGCTGTCTTAACTGCAGTGTCCTTGTCTTTGCAAAGCCCAAGTTTCGAGATCCTATCAGTGATGTATTTTTCATCAATTACTGGTTCGGGGAAAATCTGTCCATCTATTCCAAGAAGTCCCAGCAAAAATGCTCTGTGTGTGGGTTTAATCCCATCTTTAAGAATAAGAGTTGATTCTGTACTGAAGAATCCAATCTTGGCAAGTGTCCCCATTATTTGACTAAAACCTGTGAAAAATATCAATCCATAAGATGTCAACCCAAATATTTGGTGACAAGAAAGCAATCAAGTCTATTACTCCCACAATCCCAAAGAATTATCCACTTTGTCATTTCAAAGCATTATTTAGAAGCTACATGAACTACGTTAAAAGCTAAAAAAGAATTAGGTGTTCCTATGCGAGTGGAATGTTCAAGACCTAAATAAATAAATACAAGCTTTTAGATGTGGTGGAGACACATTTTAAGTCTGACTCGCCAAAACCTTAAAGCAGATAACAATTTGAGGACGACGGTGTTTCAACTTCTTCTGAGCAACTATTTTTCCTTTTAATGCATTATATGGATGAAAATAAAATCTAAAAGTTAATCTGTCTATCTAATGCTTTCCTTCGAACCCTAGGTCAGACTCAAATCTCTTTAACTGAAAGCGTTGTATGAAGCCCAGTAATGTAACATGCCTTCATAGCGTAGTGTTCCTCGAAAGATTGTTGATGCTTCCTCTCCTACACCATATAAGTCTCCATATACTAAGGAGTTGCGATTTGGGAGACACTCTAATGCAAAAGCTGGAAAATCAGGAAGACGAAGCTTTACAGCTGAATCATAAAGCCTCTGACCTGCATTTAGAATATTGTTAGCAAAGCAAAAGCACATAAATGGCAACTACCTCCCATCCATACCCCATAAAGGGCGGGGATAACGGTTGGAACTTTGAAAAGCAAGTATGTGTCATTATGGGAGATTAATAGCTATTAATATTGGCTGCAAGAGACCAAAAAAATCAGACGAGGACATAAACTCTTTAAGATTGTCAATGATACATAGGAACCTATCATCTGCATATTACAGAGGCAAGTAGAAGTAGTTTTGGAAGTTGTTTTAGAATTTTAGTACTATATACTTCTTCATGGGATAGATATCAAAAGCAGTTCCTATGCTAAATTACTCACCTTCAACATGAATAATTTCCCCTTGAGATCTATAGGCTGCTGGATTCCACCCAGCTCGTATGGCCCCGGCTGGATTCCAACTAGATATTGTTTCAACATAACAAAATTAATCGACGGGTAGGATGATTGAGATGTAAAATCAACAGAGTAGGAAGAATACTAACAAGTAAAAGATAACAGAGAGATTATATCTACTTCACTAATAACCAGAAAAGCAAGACGAAAACTAAGTAACCCAAAATGGAAAGCGGTAAACATCTGTGTGAATGGATTACGTCCAGAAAGAGAATAATAGATCAAGTGAGTGAACACAAATAGTTATCCACTTTCTGTGTATAGGGTCTTATGTTGGAAAGAGATGTTACTGTCTAATTCCAAAGTTAGTTGAGTCAGTTCAATCACTAAGGAAATTGGAAATGCTCAGGCAGTCTGGAGAGGGCACTTTATATGCTTCTGATTAGCAAAGAAGTGCCAATGAAGAAAGGAGAAGAGATACACCACAGCTTTTTGAAATATGTCATATCAAGAAGCCTGCTTAATCGGGCTTCTCAATATTGACAAGGTAACCTTATCAAATCAACACTCAATCGAACTTGAAGCCATACCTGAACTTATAAGCTAGTGGGTTGTTGGCCGCAGCTGGAGAGGGAAGACCACCACAGTAAGAAATGAAAGACCTGATCTTTCCCTTTGCTGCATGGGCTTGGTTGATCATTTTCATTGCCATCATATGATCTACAACATAAAATAGGCACCACTAGTTAACCAAAGATTGGTCAAAACATACTTCTTTCTCAAAAAGGACTTAAACTAAAAATACAAATTTACAGCAGCAAATTTATTCTTCATCAGGCACTTGTATTTCAGCTAAGAGCTCTGACATTTATCTCAACAATTTTCTATGATACATCTTGAGCATACGCTGCCTAATACATGTTTCATTGATTGATAATCCCAAGATTTGTTCATATATATCATTCATCTCCATTACAACTACTTTCACCACTTCAACTATATTTTGTTCTATTGACATAGTTTTAGATCAGTGAAGATGAGAAAGTTAATTTAGAATATTAGATCAGTTCTGTAATTAGATGTCCGCCTTTCAGATGAGAAAAGAAAAAAAATCCACACTACCGTTCCAGTTTAATTATTTAATTGATTTGGAGATTTCAGACTGGTAATTGGTGCTTATCGATAGTTATTGCTGTTTCAAAGAATTAGCTACGTTCCAAAACGCTAAGCGTTACTAATTTATGAGGGGAGTAGTAACTAAGTCGGAATTACATCCTTCTTAATAATTGCAACTTTATATATATGTGTGTGTGTATGTATAGCTGGTCAACACTGTATAATGCCCCTTCACATAAGATGATTGATATTTTTGTGTAAGACTTCCCATTTTTTGGTATACACCTTGTTAAGGAGATTTCCCCTTTTTCTTCAGTTATCAAGAAATAGTTACTCATTGAAAAACAGTAATCTGCCTCAAGGTATCTTCAACTTCGATAAATGGTATACTCACTGGAAGCATTTCGAGGATCATTCTTTATTATTATTTTTGTAATAAAATTGGAGGATCATCTTTTATTATATTCAATCAATATCCGTTTAGGAATAATGCATCCACAAAAAGCAAAGAGCCATAATCAGAATCTCAGAAAGTGATTCCAGATTTCCAGTTGCTCTTATCTCTAGCATCCTAAGTTAAAATTCTTAGAGGCAATTGCAGTAACCATATGTCTCTATGAATTATGCACCCTGAGCTATCTATTCCCCGGGGAGTAAGACTTTAGAAGTTTACAGTGACGCCGTTGGTGAAGAATTCAACTCTCTCACTTTCTCTCTCACGTTTATATTCCATTTCCTAGAATTCTTAATTCATGATTTGTATGGAGGTATTTATGTCACCACAAACAGAGACTAAAGAAAGTGTTGGATTCAAAGCTGGTGTTAAAGAATACAAATTATCTTATTATATTCCTGAGTACCAAACTATGGATACTGATATATTGACAGCATTCCGAGTAAAAGGTAGAGGAAGCCAGATGGTAAGATCTTAGGGAAGATATCACTATGAGATAAAGAGATAGAAATTGAAGCTTTCAGAAGAGAAGAAAAAAAATTGAGAAAGTGGGTATAAATGTGTAATCAGGAGAAAAGATGTTCACTTTGAAAAGTCTTAACTGGACAACCAGTTTACAGATTTTATTAAAAAACTCCTCTACCCAGTCTTTTGTCTTAACACCCATCAAGGTTAGGACTATATGATACATTGTTTTATCTTTCCCTTTTATGCTGTCCTATTTAATTCTTTTACAGTTTTTCTATAAGGATTTAGACGGATGAAGATGTATATTGGTAAGAACCCTGTTATGATTGTCAACTTAATAATTTTTTTTGTATGCTTCTTTTTAACCTTTTAATAGTTCTCCATTATTCAGAATATTCTTCTCTTCAAAGCATTTAGAAATATGAACTTGCTGAGCTATTTGCCACTCGGTCCTTACTTCATGTATCAGGACTTACCCTTACGGCCTTACCTCACCCTTTTGTGTTTTTAGATTTGTTGAAAAAGCAAGTACAACAACATCTAAACATGGTTTACATACCTGTGTTCGTAAATTCTTGAAAAGTGTTAATCATTTGTTATGCTTATCATATCACTTATTACAGGTTCATAATGCATCCATCTGTCTTCAATTGAAAGGACTTTATTCTGGACTGTTTAGTTCCTTCACAAGCTCAATAATTTGGTGTGTAGAGGAAGCAGGTTTTAGCCTTCATTTCGACTTTCATATGGTTGGCGGAAAGAGGCAAGCGTGTGCATGCATTCATTCAAATACTTTCTACTTACTGATGAGACCTATCTATTTCACATTCTTAACTACCTATTATTGCCACATTTTACCCGAATCATCAGCATCATTTATTGATCAGATTTTGGCGAACATATTAAGCAACCAAACTACTACACAATAATAATATTCTGGACCCAGCAAGAAGTTTTCAACAAATTCATTGACGCTCTTATTAAAGTCACTTATATGCAGGAGAACATTTAACTGATAACAGCATTATAATTATAAAATAAAATAAGAAAAGTGTAGAGCATTTTATTTTCTCGGGTGAAAGTTACCTATTCCTGGGTCCAAGCCCATTTCACCAAGAATAGTAATTCCAGCACATTTTGCGTCTTCGTCTAGCTTTAACATAGAATCATTGACATAGCTAGCTGTGACAAGATGTTTCTTCAGCTGCAACAGGAGATTTGAAGATGCATTTTAGTAGTAGTCCACGAATTCAGGAGAGTTTGATAGATATTAACTTTGAAGATGGGATTTTTTCTCGGAATAAATTGTAAAGATTTTAAGATTTCTGGGCCAGGTTATGGTGCATTTAATTGGATTAGCTCATAAAATTATTCAAGATTCATTTGTTTCAGTACATAATATAGGGTGAGTGCTCTTTATGTGGTTCGATCCTGTTAGGTCTCTTACGTTGTTGCTCACCATCCTCGGACATCTTCAAAGAGCTTTTGAACCCATAGACTTCTAATGAAAATTCAAGAACTGATTTGTACTTGATCTATGTCAGAAATCAAACTTTCTTCAAGATGCAGTCAACAATTGCAGTTTGATCAATTTTTTATTAGCTTATGTTGATTTATTTTTCGTATTCATCAGGGCCCTCTTTTATTACCATACATGGTAGGAATCTCAATAACAAGGAGATGACACCCATAGAAAAGAAAGGAAAACTGAAAAGAAAGGAAAACAAATACCTCAATGCATGATTTTGCTACAATACCATGGCAACTAGGAGGCAGTAGGCTGATGACAACATCAACCTGCTTGATGACAAGAATGACAGCATGAGACAAAGCCACTTATTTACAACATACATAAATTCTAGGAGACCAAAGAAAAGCTTTCTGCTATCATCCAGTAATTCTAACACTATGTTTAGTATTTGGGAGCTTCAAAACATAATAGATCCTTACCACTACCGCTTATTGTCTCAGAGGCTATTTAGAAGAATATTTCACCACGATAGGCGATCAAAAGACAATACCTGTGAGATGCAACTAGAAAGAGACTCGTGATTCGTAATATCAAGCTGAACTGCTTTTGCATTTGGAATACCTTCAGTAACCTGTACAATTGAAACAAGATTACTAATGAATGAAAAAAAGAACATAAAAGTTCTGTAAGTGAAAAAAGTTAGAGGTCAAGCATAATATACAACTGTAAATGAAATTATATTGTCTATAATTAAGATATGCAACAAATCAAAAATAGAATAGATAATTAATAACTAAATCTACAGCAAATATAGATTGTCACTTCATGCTGTAACAAAATCCCAATGCAAATAATAAAAAGAACTGATAAACTGACACAGAAAACATTATATTGCAGAAGCAAAGCTGATGAAAAAAGAAAATAGAGAGGAGAATCAAAGAAGTGAACTCAAGAGAATTATATGCTGTTGAAAAAAGACGAGAACATGAGAAGAATATCTTATACAATCTCTAAAAATATAATATTAGGACACGGAGACATAGACTTACATGAAGATATGGTAGTGAAAAAAATACCGCCAAACTTCCAATTTACATCACTGAAATCATGAGGTTCCTTTTTTTATTCAGAGTGATCAACGTCTAATGAAACTTTATATACGGCATACCTCTTCCGCATCCTTCAAGTACAAAGAAGCAACAATCACTTGAACACAATTTTTCTCTTCAAAATCAGCAGTTATAGATGATAACCACTGTCCGGATGATGACATGCTACCGATTGATGCTAAAAGTTCTGCAGCTGGTCTGCAAACCCGACCAGCACCTAAAATTAAGACCTTCTTTGCATCAGATTTCTCATCTATGATGCTTTGTTGGAATTCCCCAACCCTCAAAGATATCATGTTGTTTTCCTTGTTTTGAGATCCCGAAGAATTTCTTGAATAAGCAAGGGAAGTTAAAGAATCAACTATTTTATCTAAAACTGCTTTATCTTCAGCTCCAACCTGTCCAAAATAATGAAAGCAAAAAGGAAGTAAGAATCATCAAGTTTCACACCATGTATGCGTAGGTCAAAATAGTTTAGAGATACGTAACCTCCAGTTCTGAGTATGACAAAGCGCTTGTGATTTGACCAACTTGGCACTTCACCAAGTGAAAGGAGCCACCTGCTGCTTCAATAATATCCAAGGCTTCGTTTATGAGGAATTTATCAAACAAATGACCACTCAGAGATACCTGTCAATTTCAGATGGCCGACAGCATAAGAAAATAAAACCACCAAGAAAATAAGAAAAGTATATTTTCATTTTTAATTCAGCAGTGACTAGTAACAACTAGTTGCAGTTACTAATTAAAGAACTAAAATCAGAACGCATAAGACTCAAATACCAAACACCCTATCTTATAAATGTCTCCGTGGAAAATATTTTTCAACAAATAATAATCTTATTCATTTTTTTGGTGTTTGATACGCAAGTTAAGGAAAATAACTTCTCAAGAGTACTCATAAATAATTTAGATATAATAAACATGAAATCATAAACTTTCGAACCAATAACCTTACGAACCCACAAATTTCATAAACTTTTGAACCGCTAAACTTTCGAAACCGCGAAATTTTGAACCCATAAACTTTATAATTCCTAAACTCGTAAACTTCCAAACACATAAATCTCCGAACTCATAACTTGTAAAATTCCGAACATATAAACCGAAAGATGAAAAAATAAAACTGAAAATATATTAAAAAAAAAATCCAAAGGGGGAGGGGGGGAGTGTGTTCAAAAAAACGAAAAAATAGAAATTTAAAATAACAAAAAAGAAAAAGTAAAAAGTAAAAAAATAAAATAAAAAATTTGTGGGGGGAGGGTA
>ML437666.1:65566-128904 GCA_005239525.1 Nicotiana knightiana
GGGGGAGGGGGGCTGGGGTGTGGGAGTGGGTGTTGCAGAAAAACGAAAAGCCAGAAATTTGGAATTACAAAAAAAAAGTAAAAGAAAAAATGTTTGCAGGGGGAGGGTTGTAGGGTGGGTGGTGACTAAAAAAATTGAAATTTGAAAATAAAAAACCTTTTTGGCGAGAGGGGTGGGGTGGGTAGGCATTGGGTAGGGTTAGGTGGGTGGGTATGAGGGGTGTGGGGTAGGTTGGTGAGAGTGGGAATAAGGTGGGGAAGGTTGAGAAAGAGTTTTGGAAAAAAAGAAAAACATTTTCGTCCAATTGAAAGAAAATGAGTTGATAAGGAAAATATTTTCTAAAACATTTAAACCAACCATACATGGAAAAATTGAAATACCAAACACACCCTATAAGTGCTTATTTTGGAGATGTGTTTGACCAAACTTCAGGGAAAAAAGTAAGTGTTTTTGAGTAGTGGAAGTGAAGCTGCTTTCTGCTGTTGGGAAAAAGCCGGGGAAAGTAGCTTCTCTTTAGAAGCATCAGCCTTTTTCTATCTTTTCAGGACAAAATACCTCTAGCAAAAATTCAATTTACCAAACTATCACAACAGTTCAGACAAAATCTAACCTGATGCAATGTCGATAACACATGTATGATCAAAGGCTCATGAACATGTGCTCCTCTCTATTTGTAATTAAACTTTTTGTATTTTAATTAAAGTCTCTCATAATAAGTATTTCAAGTCGTTTACCTATTTAAATAGTACTAATAGTAAAGTGAATCTTTACATGTCTTTTTTCGTAATTTGATGCTCAAAAGTACTGAAAATTTGCCAAAAGCAAAAAGCTACGATAATACTTACAAAAGAACTTCTTAGATGATTAGGTCAAACGCAAATTGCTACTATCTGAAAGTATAATACAATAAAAACCACATTGGAATTTACCAAAACGGTGTATTTCCTCCCGTTTGCATTGGAACTAGAGAGAACTGTCGAAGGGTCTCTGCCAATCAAAAGATAACGGAACATCATTTCTTCATAGTAGCAAGTACAAGTTATTTCATACCAGCTCCAGAAATATAATTTCAACGCGCATGTTACAAGCTTTACAAAAGTTATGGAGATCAAAGCAAACTGAAAAGCATATAAAAATTCGAATAAAATTTCATGTTATGCAAGGATACAAAACTTGGGAATGGATGAAACTAACATAAGAGACATAGTTATCGATTTTATGCATACAAAAGGGATATTTATTAGTCGCTTCAGTCTAGTTGAGAATTTTACCTATGGACAAGAAAATAGCTGGTTGATAATTACAGCATATCAGGACCAGAAATCACTATTGCCCACAATAATTCAACACATGAGAGTTCATCAGAGCATGAGTTCTAAAGCTTCAAGAATTATACTATTGGTTTTAAAAAAGGGCGGAGATGAAAAGCACGATAATAAAGAATAAAGATAGCATGAACAACTTACTCTAGGTCAGATTTCCGCATTCGAGGGATGTATTCATACAACTGGGTAAGACCTCCGTTATGGGCTATGCAAGCTCTCCTTAAGTGTGCAGGTAACTCCTCAAGATTTCTAAAGGAAGCTAAGCTTCCCGTAAAGTGGGACAAAATATCTCCGAAATGTTGGGATGCCTATTATATGAAAGAATAGCATAGCTACAGATATCATAAACTCATAGATATATAGGCAAGTAGACAACTGTAATTGGTCGCTTGATGCTGAAATTACCTCTTTTGCAAACTCGGTGGGAAGAATATCAACAGCTGAACACACCACACCTTTACCTTCTATGTCAAAATGATATGAATCATTGGAAGGTTCATACCTAGGATCCAAGGTTAACATATTATAATAACCAGGAAAGAATTATTTAGGTACATTATTGTAAATTAAATTGGAAATGAACATAAGATGTTGAGTGAAAGAAATATTTCCAAATATGACGACGGAATCTGCTCCGTCAGAGACTAAAGAGAAATGCCTTAAAACTAAGTAAAAAGTTTACATATGATTCTCATTATAGAATGTAGTGCCCAACAGTTTAAATGAAGGGGTAAAGTTTCCGGATCCTCTCTAATGGAGTTGTTAGATGTCTCTCTCCGGAGTCGCTCCTCTATATTTCATGAAAGCATACAAGTCGTTATGTTAAGCATCTAATCCTAGTCTTTATGTTAGTTGTGTTAGAGGAGTTACATGTCCCTCATGTTGAACAACCTGACATCAAGTTGTTAGGACCTTAGTTGTTATCCGAACACTTAACACAACTAATCCATTCTAGAAAGAAAACATTAAGGAGTGCCGGTAAAATTCATCGCATGCCAGGATAGGTCTGGTGGCATTTCGAAAATGGCTTTTGATGGATGGTAGTAATTTGAGCAAATTAGAAGGCCTAAAATGTATCGAAATACAGATGAATGTGCAATGCTAGTGCTCCAACTGATTATAATAATAATTTGTTGTGTAGCTGCAGATGGGCTTTAAGTTAAACAACCTATATGTGTTTCATATCTTTATTTTTTCCTTTTTTTGAATAAAGAAACTGTTACACCATTAAACTGCACTCTGACCATCTGGGTTTAATATGTTCTATGGAATAAGGAGTAGTGTATAAAGTATATTAGAAATGGAAGTAACAGACATATTGACAGATACAATAGAATCTTCATAACAAGCTAAAAAGTACCTGAAAAAAGGCGAGTCTATAGATGATGTTTGGTTGATGAACTCGATTGAGCCTCCCACATCACATGTTATGTCACAGATTCCAACAAGTGGGCATCCATTTCTCATGAGGTCTTGAATCTGCTTAATAGTCAACAACCTAGGAAACCTCTTCTCCCAGTACATACAATTTACTGGAAGAAACAGGGAGAATTACTACACTTGCAGTTTCACAAAATTGCTTGAAAACCTTATAAAGATTAGTTCAAAGACTTCTTTTTCTTGCTTGGTAAAATAGAATTGTGCAACGAATTTCAGTAATATAAGAATGTCAAAACCGTCAAATGATAGCAGAGACCATGACTCTTGATAGGAGGGTGGAGGTCAAGAATTAGGGTAGAAGGTTAGTAGGTAGTTGAGAGTTTCTGCTTTCTTTACCATTAGTACTAGTACTATTCTTGTATTTTCCTATTCTTAGATCTCTATCGCCACCTGTTGTTTCGATTGCTTCGGTTATCTTATTTTTATGTTGTTGTTATTGTTGTTATTGTTTGTTGCTACTGCTTCCTTTTTTCACCTTCTCTGGAGACGAGGATCTATCGGAAAAAGCCTCTTCATCAGGTAGGGGTATGGTCTGGATATACACTATCCTCCCCAGACCCCACTTGTAGGATTACACTGGGTTTGTTGTTGTTGTTGTAATTTTTTTTTCTTTTAGTAACACTATTAAGAACTCATAATAAGATTAAGAAGAGACTATGTTTCCATGTAATACAGAAGAGGCCAACGAGTTAGCATAGGCTCTAGGGTGATGAGTCCTACAATCAAGCATTGAGAGATCTGATTCACTCCGGAAAACAAATGCGTGCTCACGTCTAGAAAATGACAGCTTACAGTGGTCAGAGCAAGGAATAAAATACATAAGAGTGGACACTGAAGTAGATTTCCTAAAATGCCTGATCATCACTGACCTATGACAGATGCATAAGGGGCTATTTTTTCATGGAAAGCAGGTCTGTATTGCTCTGGATGTGCATAGTAATCAATCTGAAAAGAGTTACATGTCTATTGTCAGCATAATGCACAAGATAACATCATGGCAGGCAAAGAACTTGGATGCTTTCATTTTCAATAACTTTGATCTCGTTCTCTTTCGCATTTTAAGGTATCAATATATCATCAGTATTTAGTTTTTTTAAAAAGAAACAATAAAAGACAAAATATTAAGAAAATAATCATGCTTTTAAATGGTAATAGTATGTACCTTATCAAAGGATTTTGAAGGATTCAAATGTTCCACCATGTCTTGGCAGGTCGTAACGCAACCATACACTTGAAAGATTCTCTTTGATGGATGTTTGGATTGAGTAAGATCCCTAGCCTACACATGAAAAATAGATTTCTCTAACACCAAGTTAAGAAAGTTTCTATTTGAAGTACAAAAAGTAAAGATTTGACATGTTGTATGAAGAGTCTTAGAGATCATTGGAATTTATGTATCTTGTTGATGCAAAGTAGGTTGCAAAAAACAAACAGGTTTTACAGTGGATAGACTTTAACAACTCCAATTGCTGGTGAAACAGTTTTTCTAAGTGAATAGGAGTTATAGCAACACTATTTTGATAATGTAGTTCAATGAATAACGTTAAAGGATGAAGTTTCATGTTAAACTATTAGTAGACCAAATAATGATCATATAATAAGGTTTATATTCTAATAATTGAATATAAACCCCAGTTATCCCTGTAGCTTCAATGTGTTCCCTTCTTAACAGTTTATATTCACGTACCTTGCCCTCTGGTTTCAGAAAGCTTGAAAGGACAAAGACGTAAAATGATAGATAGAAAACTCAATTACAATGTGAAACAATATATCGAGTACATTATCTTAAGAAAGTATGCTCAATCTTACCGTCTCATGGAGTTCTGAAAGTTTTCTTGGATCCACAAAAGTATGAGGAAGAAGCTTAAAGATTTCTTGTGCACCATGAGACACTACATAGGATATACAAAATTTATCCAAAAAATATATGATGAGAAGTTTATAGAATGATCAGGTGAAAATAGTGGGATCAATGAAAGAGGAAAATCAAATATACTTTGAATCGAAGATGAACTAGACACGTCAATATACCGCAACTAATCAGCCTAAATTACTTACCATTTCCAGAACCAGTGAAAACAAATACAAGAGGACATATTCCTGCCGGAAGTCCCATGGTCGCTATCTCTTCGCCAACAGAAATTACTGCAGCCTTAGCAGCAGCCAATGAAGAGTACATGTACGATGAGCCAAGTGAGAGAAAGGGCGTTGAGTAGCCATGGTTGAGATACCCTGAAATGTGCATTCTTACGTATAAGAAAAGAGACAAAGGCAGAAAATAAAATAACACACAAACACACACATTTACCGGCGTCTGCAAAGACGATAAAGAGCAGGGTCTATGCTCATACGAAATCCCAAGCAACTATACATAAATCACTTTCAAGTTATAAACAAATGCTTACACAGTCCTAATCCGCGTAGAAAATCAATCATTCCAGCTCGACCAGCAAAACTTCCAAACGCAAGTAACCTCTTCCCAGTGTCTCCAACTATAAGCTCATAGTCGAACAGAGATGCCCTTTCAGCTAATATCTAAATATCAATGAGAATGTTAAACTTCGAGGGAAAAATCACCACGCCTGTTCAGTCATTACAGACTAGAATAACAGCTACATACCTTATCCAACAAGGGCATATTTTCCTTTTGTGCCTTGTGAGTATGCGAGAAGAATGCATAGGCCCTATCAGGAAGAATCATCTCCAACTGTGTTCAAGTTGAATTAATTATCTCAATAAGCAAAACACAATGGTTTCAGAGAACTCAATGAGAACTTTTTTTAAAAATTTAGTACCTTGGGCTGTTTGATACCCAATATGAGACCACAGTCGGACAAGTCCTCAGAAATCTCGCATCCAACGTCCTCATAGAGAGCATCATGATGAACACGCTTCGTGGATGGCTGCACGATGATGCGCGACACTCCAGTCTTACCCTTCCCACCATGCAGCAACCGAGCACAGTGTGAAGGAGTCAGAGGAGCCCGTCTTTCCCACTTGTTGGTCGCCTCTGAGAGGATACCAACTATTCCATTTCCAAACATTACGAGTCGCCAATTATTTCTTTTGATCAGAATTTGGCAAATCTGTCTTGGAGCCAAAAAGAAAGAAACAACAGAAAGAATGAACACATTAGCATCAACTGAATTTTCAATTAATTAGAAAATAACTACTCCCTCCGTTTTAATTTAGATGGCACACTTTTCTCATTAGTCCGTTCCAAAAAGAATAACACATTTTTATAATTGGAAATAGTTTAACTTTAAACTTTTCATTTTATCTATTTTACCCTTAACTAGAAGCTTTATAACCACACAATTACACAAATGTCATGGCCCACAAAACTTTTACCCCTTAAGCTTTTTAAGACCACAAGTTTCAAAAGTGTTCTCTTAAACTTCGGGCAAGTCAAACTATGTGATCTAAATTGAAACAAAGGGTACTACATAAGTTAACTTCCAGTACGCTATTCCAGTACTCTCAGTCTCAGCAGTGGCGGAGGTAGCGGTAACTTTGATTCGAATCCTGTATTGTCTTACAAAATCCATTGAATATGTATAAATGATTAATTTAGAACCCAGTAACTTTTAACGATTAAAATCCCGAACCCATAAGCTTGAAATCCTGGCTCCGCCTCTGAGTCTGAGAGCAACAACCTAACTAGATAAAACAACTAGTGGAAATAAGTGAAATTGTATTTTAACTAAAAAATTTGAAACAGATGATGAGGAGTAATCGTTGACAGGATGAGGTGGAGTTAACTGTGAGATGACCAAAACGTTCACTCTTATTTTTACAACATAAAATTCACATAAAAGTTGCAACCATTACAGAAATCCCCCAGTTCACCAATTCTGATCATTTCGTATCAACGAGGAAAAAGAAAACTGTGCAATAGTTTTAACTGCAGCGGAACAAACACAACACAAACACACACAGAGAGTCACATGCAAAAGCTGAATAGACCGAAAAAGTGAGGAGAAAAGCAAAAAGGGAATCCATGGAATATACATGAAATTCTTTTTACCTGACCTGTAAACTAATTGTACTTGTTTCTCT
Source organism: Nicotiana knightiana (assembly GCA_005239525.1). Taxonomy (NCBI): domain Eukaryota; kingdom Viridiplantae; phylum Streptophyta; class Magnoliopsida; order Solanales; family Solanaceae; genus Nicotiana; species Nicotiana knightiana. Next base: position 72,391 of record ML437666.1, read on the forward strand.
TCGACTTCTCTTTAAACGTGAAGTCAATAATGGATGGAGAGCATGAAAAGTTGTTGTTTGATCAGAGAAAGAGCAAGTATTTATTGATAGTGTAATCCAAAAGAAGCAAGTATTAATGTGATTTTGATTGGTACAATTTCAACTGGGAACTGACGTGTCGTCTTGATCGAAAGCAATTTTGAAAAGAAGAAAATCTCCACGTATTGAGTGTTGATGTTTAGTCTAACTAACGTAACTGACCTAATGTTTACGTGTCATTCACTTCCACACCAAGTCCTTTTGTCCTTTTCCCCAGCTGAAAGAGATATTACATCTGTTTTATTCCACGTCACACTATTTCTTTGTTACTTTATTCTTATAATATTTAATTTCGAATTCTAATTATTCTTAATGACATAAGTATTATTATAGGCACAAAATTTTTATGTTGTATTTATTTTTTTAAAATTTCAATACCTTTTTTTTTTTTTTTTTTTTTTTTTTTTTTTTTTTTTTTTTTTTTTTTTAAAAAATTTTAANTTTGGTTTGATTTCTTACCATATCAAATACTGCAAAATAAATCTCAACAGTGAAAGTAAAGTACAAGAATACATTTTCGCCTTTTGCCCTTCCATGTGAACTGAACTGCTTTCCTTCGTTTTTGTTTTTGTTTAATTTGTTTCCTTTCACTCTTGTCCTGTCTTGATTAAATATAGTAGCATCACATTATTTTTTCCGTTTTATTAGAGTACAATGGCAATGCATGTGCACAATTTCTTTTGTTATCGAGTTTGTGTGTGATCAATATTTAAATTTTATCTATTGATTCAATAAGGTTAAAATTATTACCCAAAAACAATAAACATAAATTGTCATCATAAATATAAGGTTATAATTTTGTTTTCCACCCGATGTCCGATATTTGCATTGAAACCCAACTAAATCCGGATGTAAGATTAATCCAAATACGCAAAAAATAGGCTTAGAATGCACTTGGAATAACTTTTTAAAGAGAGACGTTTAGACGAATCGAAAAATTAAATTAGTTAAAATTCACGTAGATTTATTGTTTCTCTTTTAAACGTTAGAGTCGAGAATTGGCAATCTTGAATCTGCAAGCTTACTTGCTGCCATATTCTTGTTTTAAATTGACTGTTGGAATATTGCCTCTCATAAAGCGAAATAGATAATAGAGGATTTATGTAATTGAACTAACTAATTTGAGATCAAGAAATACCCTTGTAACTTGTCGGTGCAAATTAAAGGGGCTTTTGCATCCGTACCCACTTTTTGTGTCACGTTTTAACTTATACCCATTTTGTAAAAAAAATTGCATTCGTACCCGCTTTTGCGCATAACTTCAGCATGCGGAGCTGAAGTAGCAAAGGCAATCACGCAAAACTTCAGCATTCTAGTAGACGGGCCTGAAGTAGCTTGCGAACTTCAGCTCTAGAGCTCTAGTAAATGGGGAACTTCAGCCCCGACAAAAACTTCAGATCCTTTCATGCATTATGTTAGGTATCAAGGAAATCAATTCTGGCTTCAAAAGGGACGTTTCTTTTGATGAATAAATGGAAATTTTACCTTATCAATTTTTGGCAATGTCATTTTTCTCTGTGCTTTCACACAGGAAGGATCCATATAAACCAATTATCCAATCATTCCCGTGACTTTATGGGCTATCTTTCAAGTGTGCGACTAAATCCTTCAATGTTACGTAGTCAAATGTTAGAAAATTAATTTCTAATCAATAATGTAATTAAGAAGTTCGATACCCTTGTTCCAATTATTCCCTTGATTGGAAGAGCTGAAGTTTTTGTCTTTATAACTGGGGAACTTCAGCTCTAGAGCTGAAGTTTTGTCTTTTGTAAATGGGAAACTTCAGCATACGGGTGCTGAAGTTCCCAAGTTATAAAGACAACAACTTCAGCATACGGTGCTGAAGTTCCCCATTTTACAAAGACAAAACTTCAGCTTTAGAGCTGAAGTTCTCTAGAGCTGAAGTTTTGTCTTTTTGACTGGGGAACTTCAGCCCCGTATGTTGAAGTTGTTGTCTTTATAACTTGGGAACTTCAGCTCTAGAGCTGGAGTTTGTAACTGGGAAACTTCAGCCCCGTATGCTGAAGTTTTGTCTTTATAACTGGCGAACTTCAGCTTAACTGGTGAATTTCAGCTCAGCGAGGGAAAGGGGAGCTAAAGTTATTTAAAAAGTGGGTACAAGTTAAAAGTTTTTAAAAAAAACGGGTATAGATTAAATGGGAGCGACCAAATAGGGTGCCCCGCGCAATTTTTATAAATTAAAGTACTACTGCACCATAAACATATTTATTTATTTCTAAAAACTATACGATTATTAGTAAATGGGTTGGGGGCTTGCATGGACTGGGAATATCGATTTTATACTGTGATGACCCGATAGGTCATTTATAGTTTTAGAACCTAATTCTGTGTTTCGAAGCCTCCAACAGCTTCTTTAAGCCTTCCTCGATTTGCATGCGCAGTCCGGGTATTTTTCCGGAAGCCTTTTATGTAAAACATATGAATTTTGCCTTAAAAATTTATTTGAGCTAACTTCGATCAACATTTTGAGTAAACGGATCCGGATCTGTATTTTGACGGTCCTGATGGATCCATATTGTGATTTGGGACCTGGGCATATGCCCGAAATCGAATTCGGAGGTCCCTAACTTGAGTTATTAATTTTTGTCAAAAATTGAAAGTTTAAAAGTTTAATGATTTTTAAGAATTGACCGATGTTTGATTTTGTTGATACCGAATCTGTATTTTAGTTTCGGAACCCGGTACATGTCCATTACTATATTTATGACTTTTCTGTCAAATTTGGTGAGTAACGGAATCGGTTTTGACGTGATCCGGACGTACAATTGTTAAAATAGAAGTTTTAAAGTTTTCTTGAAAATTTTATTTGATTTGGTGCCCGATTCATAGTTCTAAGCGTTATTTTGGTCTTTTGATCGCGCGAGCGAGTTCATATGAGGTTTTTGGACTGGTGTGCATATTTGGTTTGGAGCCCCGAGGGCACGGGTGAGTTTTGAATAACCTATGGACCTTTTGAACTTAGAAAATTTTTGGTTTTTCTCATTCCTGTTGGTTTCTGGTGTAAGCTTCTTCGCGTCGCATATATCCAATCGCGATCGCGAAAGGTAAGTAGGGACTGGGGAAAAGGTACTCTACGCAAACGCGAGGAACATGACGTGAACGCGGAGCAGCGGGGGGACTATCCTTCGCGAACGCGTCCACACCCACGCGAACACGGAGCATTGGATGGGTTGGGACTTGACCGCTGTTCTACGCGAACGCGATGCATGGATCGTGAAACCGAAGGCTGGGGGGCTAAGCCTACACGAATGCGTAGGTCAACTCGCGATCGCGTAAGACAGTGAGGCTTTGCTCTTCGCGAACATGTCTGGTTTCACGCGAACGCGATGAATACCTGATGCCTAGTGATTAAGAACAAATCAATTACATAATTTTTCCCATTCTTTCAAAATTTCAAAACTAGAAAATTCTAGAGGCGATTTTCCCAAGAGTTTTTCTTCCCCAATTTATTGGTAAGTGATTATAACCTACTTTCTTTCAATTACCCATTGCATTTCATAAGTTTTCAATCTAAAATCTAGGATTTTCATGGTGAAAATTAGGGTTTGGGTAGAATTAGGGATTTTTGTAAAATTAGAATTTAGACCTCAAATTGAGGCAGGACTTCGAAACAAATTACATAACCGGGGTGCACGCCGCAACATATATGTATGTATATATATGTATGTATATATATAATTATTATGTTGATGTTGTTACTGTGAAATAAGGGAGGATTCTGTATTGTACGGTGGGATCGGGTTGCGCGCCGCTACAACCTATGTGTTTCCATTTCCTTGAGATGTGTTGATTTTCGGTATTTTCATTTGAAACTATAAGGATTGGTAATTCTGAATGAAACTGGCTTAATTCTTGAGGTTATAGCTATTATTTTCAGTTGACTGTCTTACTTTGTTCCGTATTTCCTTTTCTGCTTTTATTATATACAGCGTACAGGTTGTAGTGTAGGTGACCTGCCTTAGCCTCGTCACTACTTCGTCGAGGTTAGACTCGACACTTACAAAGTACATGGGGTCGGTTTTACTCATACTACACTCTGCACTTCTTGTGCAGATTTTGGAGTCGGTCCCAACGGCGGCTGTTAGCGTGCTTGGACTGATCAGCTTTGCGGAGACTTGAGGTACAGCTGCTCAGCGCCCGCAACTCCTGGAGTTCCCTTCCCTTTTATTTAGCTGTGCATTTTCCTTCAGACAACTTTATATTTATTCCAGACTCTTGTATGTACTATTCTAGTAGCTTGTGCACTTGTGACACCAGGTAGGGATTTTAGCAGACGTTTGGCTGTTTTAGCTTTCGCATGTTTCTTTGGATTTCTGCAGTTATTTCAGTTCTTCTCTTCATTTAATCTAAACTGTTAAAAATGAATAAGTTGTTCTAACGTTGGCTTGCCTAGATAGTGAAATATTAGGTGCCATTGCGGTCCCGACAGTGAAAATTCTGGATCGTGACAATTTGGTATCAGAACACTAGGTTGCATAGGACTCACGAGTCACAAGCAAACTTAGTAGAGTTTGGAGGATCGCAACAGAGACGTCTGTACTTATCTTCCAATGGCTATGGAGTTAGGAACAATTTCACTTCTATTCTTTTATGTCGTGTGAGTTTATTCTAGCGTTAATGATTGAACTCTTCTATTCTTGATCTCTCATAGATGGCAAGAACACGCACCGCATCATCAGCTGGACAACAGCCGGAGCCCCAACAGCAGCTCCTATGAGGGGCAGAGGTCGAGGCAGAGGTCGCGCCAGAGGCCGAGGCAAGGGCAGAGCTCATCCTAGAGCTCGAACAGTAGCACCAGCAATACAGCCTTAGGTAGATTTTGATGAGGAGGTTCCATCTCAGACTGCACCTGTTGGATCAGCTCAGGTCCCGAAGGGGTTCATCGCCACCCTAGTACTTCAGGACACTTTAGTCCGTTTAGTGGGCCTTAAGGAGAGTGTGGCCCAGGACGGTACATTTCCTATGGCACCAGCTGTCTCTGAGGCTGGGGAAGGAGCATAGACTGCCGCTACTCACACTCCGGAGCAGATGTCTCCTCGGTATTAGACTCCAGCAGCCCCGCCAATTGGGGTAGTTCAACCAGTTATTGCGGCACAGGCCGGTGATGGAAATGACATGTATTCTGAGGGCTTATTGACATTGGACAAGTTTATCAAACTCTTCCCATATCACTTCAGTGGAGCACCTTTTGAGGACCCATATGATTATCTTGACCGCTGCTGTCATGACCCAAATTCCAACTCAGGTCGTGATGGCGCCCAACACCGGAGTCGGGCAAGCCAACATCAGTTTACTAGCGAGATTACTTTACTTATTTAAATGTTTAAGTGCTTGAATTTTTTTGATTTAGAATCATTTAAAGAAAATGGTCAAGTGATGCAACTTGATTAAATGAACTCAAAAAATCGTTTGCCAACATATGCAGTGTAGCCAAAGATATTAGAAAAACCAACTACGCGTGCCAAAACCTAGTGTCACAAGTCCACAGGTGACTAGTGGAATATACAAAGTAGACAAAATAAATATACAATTGTCTGAAAGGAGTAGACAAAAATATTCAAAAATAATAGAAACTCCACAGTGCTGCTGAGGAACGCCGGGAAGAGCATCTCACCGTGTAGTCTAGTCCAGTAAGTACTCTCACGATCGCGCTCCGGTATTATAACCAGATGTACCAACCTCAGAACCTGTACAATTAAATACGAAAGTGTAGCATGAGTACATATAAACAAATATGTATCCGGTGAGTATCCCGTCTAAAATCGAATAAGTAGTGCCGGGAGGTAGACGTATTACTCACTAGGGTCATTAGCAATAATATAATTAAACAGGTTTAATCAGGATTAGCAATTATGGAAATCAAGTAGACATGGAATATCAAGTATATGAATTACCACCTTCCGCAAGTGTCAAATAACAACATTAATACAAGTCAAAGGCCCCCTACCACATAGAACAATTTATTTGACAATATTAATAAGACTCTCAGTCAAATACATAGCATATAGTATGCCGAGGCGTACGGTCGAAGTGACGCAAAAATTTAAACGTGCACTGCCGAAGGGTCGAATGGCTCGAACCATAGATGCATTTATTACCCCGCTCGCGAATCGATCGTGCGACGCATTTGACATAATATAAGGCTATCCCGCTCACGAATCATACATGCGACACTGGTGCTCGTATACATACACAGAATTGTCAGGAAATTCAGGAAATATGGAATTCATACTTGGAAAGACAAGAATCATGGCAACAACAAGATTTAATGTAATCTTCCATTTTCTCATGCTAGTTTCAAGGATAATAACCGCCTAGGAATACATGTAAGGATACAAGTAAGGCATATAAGCATGCTTGTGAGTCCTAAAGACTACCCGACATAACATAGTAGTAGCTACGCACAGACTCTCGTCACCTCGTGCGTGCGTAGCCCCCACAAATAAGGACAATTCAATCATTTATAATTACCTATGGGGACAATTCCCTCTTACAAGGTTAGAAAAGAGACTCACCTCGCATATAACCTACTTCCCGGGTCAAGAACACGCCCGAAACTCCATACTCTACACCCGATGACTCGAAATTAGTCAAATGTTATATAAATACATTAATATACACTCAAAAATATGAAATTCTCTTACTAGCTTAGCTAATTCATCTTTCTTGAAGAAATCCCAAAATACACCCCCAGGCCCACATGCTCGGATTCTGGAAATTTTCGAAGAAAACACTCACCCATGGCCTAGGGGTCATTAATATATAGTTTTTACATGATTTCATGGTAGAAAAGTGGTGAAATTCCCTAAAGTTCATCAACCCTAGGTTTTCACCCTAACTCCTTTGATTTTCACTAATCAGGTGTTAATCTACCTAAGATTTAGTGTAGTAATCTAACATTTAAATGGAAATTACTTATCTTTTAGTAGCTAGGCTGAATACCCTCTTGAAAGCTCTCAAAATCTCCAACGGAGGAGAAGAAAGTGGTGAAAAATGATTGAGTCCCGAATTAAATGGGCTCACTGCCTTCAGTGACCTCGCACCTGCGGCTCGAGGACCGCACCTGCGGTCCTGCACCTGCGAGCCATTGGTCGCACCTGCGGATTTTGGCAAGGAGCCTGGGGATCGCACCTGTGGTAGAAATTCCGCACTAGCGGACCCGCTCCTGCGGAGAAGGGTCCGCACCTGCGAAGGTAGGACTTTCCTCCTGGGAGTCGCACTTGCGAGGCCTCGACCGCAGGAGAGGTCTCGCACCTGCGACCTGGGCAACCGCACCTGCGGTCACACCAGACCTGGTGCACCAGCAACTGAAACTGCTGGGTTTTGGTCCCGTTTGGTGTCCGGGAGGCACCTGGGCCCACCCGAGCCCTCGTGAAAATATACCAACAAATCCTAAATCATATTACGGACTTACTCGATCCTTCGGAACTCCCAAAACCACGCTAAAACTCAAAATCACTCCTCAAAACCCCTAGAATCAAACTTAAGAATTTTCAAGTTCTTGAATTCAGTTTCAATGCGCCGAACCGACCTATACTACTCGGGATGACACCAAATTTTGCAAGCAAGTCACAAATGACATAACGGTACTATTCCTGATCTCGGAATTCCGTTCGAACCTCGATAACTCAAAAACACGTTCCAAACCAAATTATGAACTTAAGGAAACTCTAGTTTCGCTATTTGGCGTCGAAACGCTCCTGGGTCATCCAAAACCCATTCCGGACATACGCACAAGTCCGAAATCATCATACGAAGCTACTGGAATTGGCGAAACTCGATTCCGAGGTCGTTTACTCCGAATGTTGACCAAAGTCAAACTTGGCCTTAAAGCCAAATCTTAAGGAACCAAGTGTTCCTATATTACCCTATACACTTCCGAATCCTGAACCACCCGTCCCCGCAAGTCATGAATCACTGAAAGCCACTACAGGAAGTCTTATTTAGGGGAACGGGGTCCGAATACGCAAAACGACCGGTCGGGTCGTTACATTCTCCACCTCTTAAACAAACGTTCATCCTCGAACGGGTCTAGAATCATACCTGAAGTGCTGAATAAGTGTGGATATCTGCTCCGCATGTCCTCTTCGGACTCCTAAGTCGCCTCTTCAACTAGTTGGCCTCTCCACTGGACCTTCATCGCAGAAACTCTCTTGGACCTCAACTGGTGGTCCTGTCTGTCAATAATGGAACCTGGCTCCTCCTCGTAGCCCAATCTCTCATCCAACTGAATAGTGCTGAAATCAACCACGTGAGAGAAGTCGGCGTTATACCTCCGGAGCATGGATACATGAAAGACCGGATGGACTCCCGATAAGTGGGGAGGTAGAGCAAGCTCATAGGCAACCTCTCCAACACGCCTCAATACCTTGAAAGGACCTATAAACCTCGGGCTCAACTTTCCCTTCTTCCCAAATCTCATAATGCCCTTCATCGGTGAAACCTTCAGCAGAACCTTATCTCCCTCCATAAATGACACATCACGTGCCCTCTGATCCGCGTCTCTTCTGTCTGGACTGTGCTGTGCAGAGCTTATCCTAAATCAACTTCACCTTATCTAAGGCATCTATCACCAGGTTCGTGACATATAACTTAGCCTCACCAGGCTCAAACCACCCGATAGGAGAACGACATCGTCGACCATATAAAGCCTCAAATGGAGCAATCTCAATGCTGGACTGATAACTATTATTGTAAGCAAACTCGGCCAAAGGCAAGAACTGGTCCCACTGACCCTCAAAATCAATCACACATGCTCTAAGCTTGTCCCCCAATATCTGAACCGTAGGCTCCGATTGACCATCAGTCTGCGGATGAAATGCTGTGCTGAGGTCTATCTGAGTACCCATCTCTCTGTGCAATATTCTCCAGAAGTGCGAGGTGAACTGAGGACCCTGATCTGATATAATGGACACCGGCACACCATGCAACCGGACTATCTCTCGAATGTAAATCTGGGCTAGCCTCTCAGAAGTATAAGTAGTACACACCGGAATAAAATGCACCGATTTGGTCAATCTATCCACAATGACCCAAACCGCGTCAACCTTCCGCAAGGTCCGAGGCAACCCAACCACGAAGTCCATAGTGATGCGCTCCCACTTTCACTCAGGAATGGGCATCTGCCGAAGTATGCCTCCTAGCCTCTGATGCTCATACTTAACCTGCTGGCAGTTAAGACACTTAGCCACATACTCCACAATGTCTTTCTTCATCCGCCTCCACCAGAAATGCTGCTTCAGATCACGATACATCTTCGTAGCACCAGGATGAACAGAATACTGTGAACTGTGTGCCTCCTCTAGAATCTTCTGCCTCAAGCCATCAACATTAGGAACACACAACCGACCCTGAAGTCTCAGAACACCATCCTCGCTAATAGTAACCTCCTTGGCACCACCCTGAACCACTGTCACCCGTAGCTCTGCCAAGCGTGGATCATCATGCTGCCGAGCCTTAATCTCTCTCAATAACGAAGACTGAGCCACTACATGTGCAAGAACTCGGCGAGGCTCTGAAAGATCTAATCTCACCAAGAGATTAGACAGGGACTGAATGTCCAAGGCTAGAGGTCTTTCCTCCGCTGTAATGAAAGCCAAACTACCCATACTCTCCGCCTTCCTTCTTAAAGCATCTGCTACTACATTCACCTTACCCGGATGATAAAGGATGGTGATATCATAATCCTTTAGCTGGGACGAAGCATAAGTAATAACTTTCCCTTCCTGCATCAACACACACCCCAAGCCAACACGTGAAGCGTCGCAATACACTGTGTACATCCCAGAACCGGATGGAAGTACCAGAACTGGTGCTGAGGTCAATGCCGTCTTGAGCTTCTGGAAGCTCGCCTCAAACTCGCCGGACCACCGAAATGGAGCATTCTTCTGAGTCAACCTGGTCAATGGGGCTGCAATGGATGAAAAGCCCTCCACAAATCGCCGATAGTAGCCTGCTAGACCCAAGAAAATCCTGATCTCTGTAGCTGTAGTAGGACGTGGCCAACTCTGAACTGCCTCAATCTTCTTAGGATCAACCTTTATACCCTCTCCGGATACTACATGTCCCAAGAATGCCACGGAGTCCAACCAAAACTCACACTTGGAGAGCTTAGAATATAGCTTCTGTTCTCGTAGAGTCTGGAACACAACTCTCAAATGCTGCTCGTGCTCTCCCAGGCTACGTGAGTAAATCAAGATGTCATCAATGAAGATGATGACAAAAGAATCAATATACGGCCTGAACACCCTATTCGTTAAATCCATAAATGCTGCTGGAGCATTAGTCAAGCCAAAGGACATCACCAGGAACTCATAGTGGCCATATCTCGTACGAAAAGCAGTCTTCGAGACATCTAAGGCCCGAATCTTCAACTGATGATAGCCCGATCTCAAGTCTATCTTAGAAAACACCCTGGCACCCTACAAGTGGTCGAACAAATCATCAATGCGCGATAATGGATACTTGTTTTTGATGGTGGCCTTGTTCAGCTAGCGGTAATCAATACACATTCACATGGACCCACCCTTCTTCTTCTTCACGAATAGAACTGGAGCACCCCACGGTGATACACTCGTTCTGATAAACCCCTTAGCCAACAACTCCTCTTGCTGTTCCTTCAACTCCTTTAACTCTTTCGGAGCCATACGGTACGGGGGAATGGAATAGGCTGAGTATTTGGAGCTAAATCAATGCAAAAATCAATATCACGATCCGGAGGCATGCTTGGAAGGTCTGAAGGGAATACATCAGCAAACTCTCGAACAACGGGCACTAAATCAATCATCCGAGACTCGACGGTGGTGTCCAGCACAAAATCAAGATACACCAAACAACCCTTCTCGACCATATGTCGAGCCTTCAAGAAGGAAATAACTCTACTGGCTGCACTAACTGAGGAACCTCTCCACTCCAGCCTAGGCAATTCAGGCATGGCCAAAGTAACCGTCTTGGCATGGCAATCCAAGATGGCATGATGAGGAGATAGCCAATCCATGCCTAGGATAATCTCAAAATCAACCATATCGAGCAATAGGAGGTCCGCTCTAGTCTCGAACCCATAAAATGATCACGCAAGACCGATAAATCCGGTTTACCCCTACAGAATCACCAACGGGAGTGGATACTTATAAAGGAGAACCCAAGGACTCACGAGGAGCATCCAGAAAACAAGCAAACAAGGCTGACACATATGAATAGGTAGATCCTAGGTCAAATAGCACTGATGCCTCTCTACCACATATTGAAATAATACCTGTGATCACGGCATCTGAGGCCACTGCATCTGCTCGGGCCGGAACGGCGTAGAATCTGGCTGGAGTACCTAAAGACTGACCTCCGTTGGACTGAATAGGAGCTAGCTGAGCTCCCCCTGCCTGGCCTCCACCTCTGGGACGACCTCTACCAGCCTGTCCTCGACCTATAGGTGGACGGGGCGTCGATGTTGGGAGTACGAGCTGGTAACTCTGTTGAATGGACTTGCCCCTAAGCCTGGGACAAGTCCTCCTCATATGGCCTGAATCCCACACTCGTAACACCTCGCTTGAGGCATGGCCTGCTGCCCTGAAGATGAACCCTGAATAGCTGGGGGACGATGAGGACTCTCTGGCATGGCACTGAAGTAAGGACTAGGAGACCCTTGATGACCTGAATACCCGTCGGAGGGACCCTGTAGCTGGTGGGCGGTAAGAACTCTCCGGAATGGCGCTGAAATAAGGTCTCACTGGAGCACCACGAGAAGGTGGTGGAGGAGCCGAATATGGAGGCCTGCTGGGCTGGCCTCTACCGAACTGACCTCTACCCTGGCTGGGGAACCTCTGAAATCTTCAGAAAATCTAGCTCTCTTGTCCTGTTGACCCTACTCTCTGCCCCTCGATCGGTAACCCTCAATCCGACGAGCTATCTCGACCACAAGCTGATAAGGAGTACCCATCTCCACCTCTCGGGTCATGTTGGCCCTAATAACTGAGTGCAATCCAGCTACAAACATTCGCACTCTCTCAGCATCTGTAGGAAGAATCATGAGGGCATGGCGAGATAACTCTGAAAACCTGGCCTCGTAGTCTGTCACTGACATCTACCCCTGCTCTAGCTGCTCAAACTGGTACCGCAGCTCCTCTCTCTCGGAGGGTAGAATATACCTGTCCAGGAACAGCTGAGTGAACTGCTCCCATGTGATAGTAGGGGAACCTGTTGGCCTACCAAGTATAAATGACTGCCACCATCTGCGGGCCCTGCCCTCTAACTTGAAAGTAGTGAAGTCGACTCTATGGGCCTCCAAAATCCTCATGTTGTGCATTCTGTCCCTGCACCTATCAATAAAGTCATAGGTATCCTCGCCTTTATCACCTCTGAAGACCGGAGGGTGCAATCAAGTCCATCTATCAAGTAGCTTCTGCGGATCGCCGTCCGCAGCCGGTCTGGGCTCTAGTGTTGCTACTGCTGGCTGTGCTCCACCCACGACCAGAGTACCCAGAGTTTGATATACTGCCGCTGCATGACCTGTGGCCTGGACGGTAGGGGTCGGAGATCCCCCTCCCGCCTGAGAAGTGGCAGGATCCGCTGGAAATAAACCAGCCTGGGTCATAGTGTCCATGAACCGCATCATACGACCCATGATCTCCTGAAAGCCTGGTGCAGTCATGAAATCTACTGGGGCAGGATCTGCTGGAGGTATCTCGTCCTGCTCCTCGATGATAGGATCCTCTGAAGGTGCTAATGGAGCAACTCTGGGATGCCCTCGTCCCCTACCTCGGGCCAGTGCCCTCCCCCAGCCTCGGCCACGGCCTCGGACTACGGGGGTAGCGATATCTCCCAGGTCTGGAATATCAGCCGCCCGAGTCCTCACCATCTGTGAGAGAATAGAAAAATGAGATTTAGTAAGACCATCAACTGCACGATAGAATAAGAATAAAGAGAGATTTCTTAACACCCTATAGCCTCCCGAAGATAAATAAAGACGTCTCCGTGTTGATCCGCAAGACTCTACTAGGTTTGCCTGTGACTTGTGAGACCTACGTGAACCTAGATCTCTGATACCATGTTGTCACGACCCAAATTCAAACTCAGGTCATGATGGCGCCCAACATCGGAGTTGGGCAAGCCAACATCAGTTTACTAGCGAGATTACTTTACTTATTTAAATGTTTAAGTGCTTGACAAATTTTAGATTTAGAATCATTTAAAGAAAATGATCAAGTGATGAAACTTGATTAAATGAATTCAAAAGATCGTTTGCCAACATATGCAGTGTAGCCAAATATATTAGAAAAACCAACTACGCGTGCCAAGACCCAGTGTCACAAGTCCACAGGCGACTAGTGGAATATACAAAGTAGACAAAATAAATATACAATTGTCTGAAAGGGGTAGACAAAAATTTTCAAAAATAATAGAAACTCCACAGTGCTGCTGAGGAACGCCGGGAAGAATAGCTCACCGTGTAGTATAGTCCAGTAAGTACTCTCACGATCACGTTCCGGTATTATAACCAGATGCACCAACCTCAGAACCTGTACAATTAAGTACAGAAGCGTAGCATGAGTAAATATAAACAAATATGTATCCAGTGAGTATCCCATCTAAACTCGAAGAAGTAGTGACGAGAGGTAGACGTATTACTCACTAGGGTCATTAGCAATAATATAATTAAACAGGTTTAATCAGGATTCGCAATTATGGAAATCAAGTAGACATGGAATATCAAGTATATGAACTACCACCTACCACAAGTGTCAAATAACAACATTAATACAAGTCAAAGGCCCCCTACCACATAGAACAATTCATTTGACAATATTAATAAGACTCTCAGTCAAATACATAGCATATAGTATGCCGAAGCGTAAGGTCAAAGCGACGCAAACATTTAAATGTGCACTGCCGAAGGGTCGAACGACTCGAACCATAGATGCATCTATTACCCCGCTCGTGAATCGATCGTGGGACGCGGTTGACATAATACAAGGCTACCCCGCTCACGAATCATACATGCGACACGGATGCTCGTATACATACATAGAATTGTCAGGAAATTCAGGAAATATGGAATTCATACTTGGAAAGACAAGAATCATGGCAACATCAAGATTTAATGTAACCTTCCATTTTCTCATGCTAGTTTCAAGGATAATAATCTCCTAGGAATACATGCAGGGATACAAGTAAGGAATATAAGCATGCTTGTGAGTCCTAAAGACTACCCGGCATAACATAGTAGTAGCTATGCACGGACTCTCGTCACCTCGTGCGTGCGTAGCCCCCGCAAATAAGGACAATTCAATCATTTATAATTACCTATGGGGACAATTCCCTCTTACAAGGTTAGAAAAGAGACTCACCTCGCATAGAACCTATTTCCCGGGTCAAGAACACGCCCGAAACTCCATACTCTACACCCGAGGACTCGAAACTAGTCAAATATTATATAAATACGTTAATATACACTCAAAAATATGAAATTCTCTTACTAGCTTAGCTAATTCATCTTTCTTGAAGAAATCCCAAAATACACCCCCGGGCCCACATGCTCGGATTCTGGAAATTTTCGAAGAAAACACTCACCCATGGCCTAGGGGTCATTAATATATAGTTTTTACATGATTTCATGGTAGAAAAGTGGTGAAATTACCTAAAGTTCATCAACCCTAGGGTTTCACCCTAACCCCTTTGTTTTTCACTAATCAGGTGTTAATCTACCTAAGATTTAGTGTAGTAATCTAATATTTAAATGGAAATTACTTATCTTTTAGTAGCTCGGCCGAATACCCTCTTGAAGGCTCTCAAAATCGCCAATGGAGGAGAAGAAAGTGGTGAAAAATGGTTGAGTCCCGAATTAAATGGGCTCACTGCCTTCAGTAACCTCACACCTGCGGCTGAAGGACCGCACCTGCGAGCCATTAGTCGCACCTGCGGATTTTGGCAAGGAGCCTAGGGATCGTACCCTGCAGTAGAAATTCCGCACCAGCGGACCCGCTTCTGCAGAGAAGGGTCCGCACCTGCGAAGGCAGGACTTTCCTCCTGGTATCGCACCTGCGAGGCCTTGATCTCAAGGGCGGTCTTGCACCTGCGACCTGGGCAACCGCACCTATGGTCACACCAGACCTGGTGCACCAGCAGCTGAAACTGTGGTTTTTGGACCCGTTTGGTGTCCGAGAGGCACCTGGGCCCACTCGAGCCCCCATGAAAATATACCAACAAGTCCTAAATTATATTACGGACTTGATCGAGCCTTCAGAACACCCAAAACCATGCTAAAACTCAAATCGCTCCTCAAAACCCCTAGAATCAAACTTAAGAATTTTCAAGTTCTTGAATTCGGTTTCAATGCGTCGAACCAACCTATACTACTCGGAGTGACACCAAATTTTGCAAGCAAGTCATAAATGACATAACGGTACTATTCCCGGTCTCGGAATTCCATTCGGACTTCGATAACTCAAAAACACGTTCCAAACCAAATTATGAACTTAAGGAAACTCTATTTTCGCTATTTGGCGTCGAAACGCTCCCGGGTCATCCAAAACCCATTCCGGACACATGCAAGTTCGAAATCATCATACAAAGCTACTAGAATCGGCGAAACTCAATTCCGAGGTTGTTTACTCCAAATGTTGACCGAAGTCAAACTTGGCCTTAAAGCCAAATCTTAAGGAACCAAGTGTTCCTATATTACCCTATACACTTCCGAATCCCGAACCACTCATCCCCGCAAGTCATGAATCACTGAAATCTGCTACAGGAAGTCTTATTAAGGGGAACGAGGTCTGAATACGCAAAAAGACTGGTCGGGTCGTTACAGCTGCTATGAGGTGCTGCGGAACATGGGTATACTTAGGACCAATGGGGTCAAGTTTCTATGTTTCAGATTACGGGTTCCCCCAAGAAATGGTGGAATGATTATGTATCTATCAGACCAGCGGTGTCGCCTGCTCTTACTTGGGACCAGTTGTCTCAGCTATTTCGTGAGAAGTTCCTTCCTATCATACTGAGAGAGAGAGAGTTACCGTAGGAAGTTTGAGCATCTCCAGTAGGCCAGTATGTCAGTCACTCAGTATGAGACCGTATTATGGATCTGGCCTGTCATGCTATTCTTCTGCTTCCTACCGAGAGAGAGAGAGAGAGAGGGTGAGGATGTTTATTGAGGGACTCACTCATCTTATCAAGCTTCAGATGGCCAAAGATAATAGGGGTGATATTCCTTTTTAGATGGTTGCAAATGTCGCCAGGAGAATCGAGGATGTTCTTTCACAGGAGAGAGGGCAGGGGTCTGATAAGAGGCCTCATCATTCTGGTGGTTTTAGTGGTGCCTCATATGGAGGCAGAGGTACTTTTGGTAGGGGACATCCTCCCAGGACATATCAGTCAGCGCTTCAGGCATCCCACAGTGCTTCAGGGAGTCGTGGTCCTTATGTGCCTCATTCTGGGCAGCCAGCCTACAGTGCACCGCCAGCTCCTATCAATGCACCTCCTATTCAGAGTTATCATCGTGGTTATCCAGCATGTTCGGGCCAGTCTCAGTTTCAGCAGCCACAACACCAGGTTGAATGTTTTGAGTGTGGTGGTTTCGGGCATATCAGGAGGACCTGTCCGAGATTATTGGGTGGCACACCATAGCAGAATTCTCGTGCCATAATTCCGGCACCGGTTGCACCACCACCCGCTCAGCGAGCTAGAGGCAGGGGTCAGGCAGCTAAAGGTAGAGGTCAGGCCGTTAGAGGTGGAGGTCAAGCCGCTAGAGGTGGAGGTCAGACTGCTAGAGGTGGAGGCCAACCAGCTAGAGGCCGTCTTAGAGACGTGGTAGTCAGATTGGTAAGGCCCAGCCTCGATGTTATTCTTTCCCAACTAGGCCTGAGGCTGAGTCATCAGACGTTGTTATTACAAGTATTGTTCCAATTTGCCATAGAGATGCTTCAGTTCTATTTGATAAGGGCTCTACTTACTCCTACATGTCATCCTATTTTGCTTCATATCTGGTTGTGCCTCGTGATTCTTTGACTGCTCTTGTGTATGTGTCCACACTTGTGGGAGATTCTATTATTGTAGATCGTGTCTATCGTTCGTGTATGAGTACTATTGGGGGTCTTGAGACTAGTGTAGATCTTCTACTTCTCGATATGGGTTGATTTTGATGTCATTTTGGGTATGGATTGGCTATCACCTTATCATGCTATATTGGATTATCACGCCAAGACGGTGACCTTAGCCTAGTCGGGGTTGCCTCGATTATAGTGGAGAGGCACTCCTCGCCATTCTAGCAGGGTTATCTCTTATGTGAAGGCTCGGCATATGGTCGAGAATGGATGTCTAGTTTTTTTGGCTTATGTTCGTGATTCTAGTGCGGAGGTTCCTTCCATGGATTCGGTACTAGTTGTTCGTGAGTTTCTAGAGGTGTTTCTTGCAGATCTCCTAGGGAAGCCACTCGACAGAGATATTGACTTGGCTCCGGGCACTCAGCCCTATTATAGACCCGCCAGAGTTGAAAGAATTGAAGTAGCAGTTGCAAGATTTGCTTGATAAAGGCTTCATTAGACCTAGTGTCTTGCCCTGGGGTGCACCGATGTTGTTTGTGAAGAAGAAAGATGGATCGATAATGATGTGTATATATTATAGGCAACTTAACAAAGTCACCATCAAGAACAAGTATCCATTGCCGAGGATTGATGACTTATGTGATCAGCTTTAAGGTGCCAAAGTGTTTTCGAAGATTGATTTGAGGTCTGGCTACCATCAGTTGAGGATTAGGGAATTTGATATCCCTAAGACAGCTTTTCGGACTCGGTATGGGCATTATGTGTTTCTAGTGATGTCAGTTGGGCTGACAAATGCTCCAGCAACATTTATGGATTTGATGAACCGAGTGTTCAAGCCCTATCTGGATTCATTTGTGATTGTGTTTATTGATGATATCTTGATCTACTCTCGTAGCCGAGAAGATCATGAGTAGCATCTTCGGATCGTACTTCAAACTCCGAGAGCCAACAAGTTATATGCTAAGTTTTCAAAATGCGAGTTTTGGTTGGACTCGATCACTTTCTTGGGAAGGTTGTATCAGCAAAGGGCATTCGGGTGGATTCTAAGAAGATTGAGGCAGTTCAGAACTGGTCTAGACCCACTTCAGCTACAGAGATCCGAAGTTTCTTGGGTTTGGAGGGATATTACCCTTGGTTTGTGGAGAGGTTTTCATCTATAGAAGAACCATTGACCAGGTTGACCCAGAAGGGTGCCTCGTTTAGATGGTCAGACGAGTGTGAGGCAAGCTTTCAGAAGCTTAAGACTTCTTTGACTACGGCGCCAGTGTTGTTGTTGCCCACAGGTTCAGGATCTTACACGGTATATTGTGATGCATCTCGTATTGGACTTTGTGAGGTATTGATGCAGGATGGAAAGGTGATAGCATATGCGTTGCGGCAGCTGAAGGTTCACGAGAAAAATTACCCTGTTCATGACTTAGAGTTGGCAGCCATTGTTTATGCGCTGAAGATTTGGAGGCACTATCTTTACGGCGTGTTGTGTGAGGTATTCACGGATCATCGGAGCTTGCAGTATTTTTTCAAACAAAAAGAGCTCAATTTGAGGTAGATGAGGTGGTTAGAGCTATTGAAATACTATGATATCACCATTTTGAATCATCCCGGGAAGGCCAATGTGGTGGCCGATGCCTTGAGTAGAAAGTCAGTAAGTGTGGGCAGCCTTGCGTACATTCCAGTTGGTGAGAGACCGCTTGTAGAAGATGTTCAGGCTTTGGTCAATCAGTTCGTGAGGTTGGATGTTTCAGATCCCAGTCGTGTTCTAGCTTGTATAGTTGCTCGGTCTTCCTTGTTTGAGCGCATCAGAGAGCGGCAGTATGATGACCCTCATTTGCTTGTCCTTAGGGACACAGTGCAGCACGGAGGTTCCAAGCATGGTACTGTAGGAGATGATGGAGTTTTGAGGATGCAAGGTCGTGTTTGTGTGCCCAATATAGATGGACTTCGTGAGTTGATTCTTGAGGAGGCTCACGGTTCCTGATATTCTATTCATCCGGGTGCTGCTAAGATGTATCAGGACTTGCGACATCATTATTGGTGGAGAAGGATGAAGAAGGATATAGTTACATATGTATCTCGGTGTCTAAATTGTCAGCAAGTAAAGTTTGAGCATCAGAGACCTGGTGGTTTTCTTCAGAAGATAGAGATTCCTGAGTGGAAGTGGGAGCGTATCACTATGGATTTCGTTGTTGGACTCCCACAGACTCAGAGGAAGTTCGATGCAGTTTGGTTCATTGTGGATAGGCTGACCAAGCCAGCGCATTTCATTCCTTTAGCAGTTACCTATTCTTCAGAGCGGTTGGCTGAGATTTACATCAGTGAAATCGTTCGTCTTCGTGGTGTGCCCGTATCTATCATTTCTGATCAAGGTATGCAATTCACCTCGCACTTCTGGAGGGAAGTACAATGTAATTTAGGCATGCAGGTTGAGTTGAGCACATCATTATTCCTCAGACGGACGAACAGTCCGAGCGCACTATTAAGTTATTGGAGGATATGCTCCACGCTTGTGTTATAGACTTCTGAGGTTCTTGGGATTAGTTCTTTCCACTTGCGGAGTTTTCCTACAACAACAGGTATCGATCGAGCATTCAGATGGCTCCCTATAAAGCATTATACGGGAGGTGGTGCCGTTCACCAATTGGGTGATTCGAGTCGGGGGAGGCTCGGTTATTGGGTACAGAGTTGGTACAGGATGCCTTGGAAAAGGTCAAGATTATTCAGGATCGACTTTGCACAACTTAGTCTAGACAGAAGAGTTATGCCGACCATAAGGTTCGTGATGTTACATTCATGGTCGGAGAGAGGGTGTTGCTCGGGGTTTCACCCATGAAGGGGGTGATGAGGTTCGAAAAGAAGAGAAAGTTGAGCCCTAGGTATATCAGACCTTTTAAGATTCTTGAGAGAGTGGGAGAGGTGGCTTACAGGCTTGTATTGCCACCTAGTTTATCAGCAGTCCATCCTGTGTTCCATGTGTCCATGCTCCGGAATTATCACGGCGATTCATCTCATGTGCAAGATTTCAGCTCAGTCCAGTTGGACAAGGATTTGACTTATGAGGAGGAGCCGGTGGCTATTCTAGCCCGGAAAGTTCGACAGTTGAGGTCAAAGAGTTATCCCTCAGTTCGAGTGTAGTGGAGAGGCTAGCCAGTTGCAGCAGCTACTTGGGAGTCCGAGTCGGACATGCGGAGTAGAATCCACACCTTTTCACCAGCCCAAATACTTTTCTATGTCCGTTCGAGGACGTACAATTATTTTAGAGGTGGAGAATGTGATGACCCGATAGGTCATTTATAGCTTTAGAATCTAATTATGTGTTTCTAAGCCTCCAATAGCTTCTTTAAGCCTTTCTCGATTTGCATACGCATTCCGGGTATTTTTTCGAAAGGCTTTTATGTTAAAAACTGATAAAAAATAAGAATTTTGCCTTAAAAATTCATTTGTGTTGACTTCGGGATCTGTATTTTGATGGTCCCTGTGGGTCCGTATCGTGATTTGGGACCTGAGCGTATGCCTTGAATCGAATTCGGAGGTCCCTAGCTCGAGTTTTTAATTTTTGTTAAAAATTGATAGTTTAAAGGTTTAATGATTTTTAATAATTGAATGATGTATGATTTTGTTGATATCGAACCCGTATTTTGGTTCCGGAGTTCGGCACAGGTCCATTACTATATTTATTACTTGTCTGTAAAATTTGGTGAGAAACATAATTGATTTGACGTGAATCGGACATTCGGTTGTTAAAATAGAAGTTTTAAAGTTTTCTTAAAAAATTTATTTGATTTGCTGCCCGATTCGTAGTTCAATACGTTATTTTTATGTTTTGATCGCGCGAGCGAGTTCTTATGAGGTTTTTGGATTTGTATGCATATTTGGTTTGGAGCCCCGAGGGCATACATACCTTTTGAACTTAGAAAATTTCTAGTTTTTCTCATTCTTGCTGGTGTCTGGTGTAAGCTTCTACGCGATCGCGTTTATCCAATCACGATCGCGAAAGGTAAGTGGGATTGGGGGAAAGGTACTCTACGAGAACATGAGTGACATGACGCGAATGCGGAGCAGTGGGGGTACTATTCTTTGCGAACGCGTCCACACCCACACGAACGCGTAGCATTGGGGGGAGTTGCTGTGTAGTATTACCTATGTGAGATCCCATGTTGTACAAGGCTTCCTTTTGGTTCAGTTTGGTATTTATTGATCGTAAGAGTCCTCGTGATTTGAAATATTGATTTGACTGTGCACACTGAATATTTGGTACTAATATGGTGGGACCGGGTTGCACGTCGCAACTAGTGAAATAAGGGTGGATTGATATGGTGTATATGAGTGAATTTGTACTGATACAGTGGGATCGGGTTGCATGCCATAACATGTGAAATAAGGGTGGATGATACGATGAAATAAGGGTGAATTTTGATACTGATACTGATATTGATATACGGTGGGATTGGATATATATATAAAATTGTGTTGATGTTGTTACAGTGAAATAAGGGAAGATTCTGTGTTGTACGGTGGGATCGGATTGCGTGCCGCAACAATCTATGTGTTTCCATTTCCTTGAGCTGTGTGGTTTTCGGTATTTTCATTTGAAACACTAAGGATGGGTTATTCTGAATGAAACTGGCTTAATTCTTGAGGTTGTAGCTATTATTTTCAGTTGACTGAGTTATTTTGTTCCATATTTCCTTTTCTTCTTTTATTATATACTGTGTACATGTTGTAGTATAGGTGACCTGCCTTAGCCTCGTCACTAATTCGTCGAGGTTAGGCTCGGCACTTACAGAGTACATGTGGTCGGTTGTACTCATACTACACTCTGCACTTCTTGTGCAGATTTTGGAGTCGATCCCAGCGGCGGCTATTAGCGTGCTTGGATTGATCAGTTTTGTGGAGATTTGAGGTAAACTGCTCAGCGCCCGCAGCTCCTGGAGTCCCCCTCCCTTTTATTTAGCTATGTATTTTCCTTCACACAACTTTATATTTATTTCACATCCTTTTATGTACCGTTCTAGTAGCTCGTGCACTTGTGACACAGGGTCCAGGGATCTTAGCAGACGTTTGGTTGTTTTAGCTTCCACATTTTTCTTTGGATTTCTGCAGTTATTTACTCTATATTTGATCTAAACTGTTAAAAGTGAATAAGTTGTTCTAACGTTGGCTTGCCTAGCAAGTGAAATATTAGACGCCATCACGGTCCCGATGGTGGGATTCCGGGTCGTGACATATACTCCATTACAAATGTTCTTTAGTTATATGGCTCTTTCTACAGAAAATTGATAAAATATAATATATGAAATCAACAAATAAAACGTTAGAGATCTTTTATGGTTGGTCTTTTCATCCCTATTGTAAGTTTATAACTGATCATAAGAGATTATCAGATCGAAACAAAAATGACCAAAAACCGCGGAGCACATGGGCATAAGCTCAACCAATCCAGCTTATGGACCACAAGGTCAATAGAGACGGAACCTGGGTGATGGACAACATGCATTTTCCATCAATATTTTTCCAACTCTTGTCGGTAGAGAATTAAGAAATTTTTATATAGCTATACTATTTTAGAAACTTATTTAGTTATATTCTTTATGTTTTGTAGTTTTAATAAATATCTAGGTTTTTTTTATAAATTGTATACGTTGCTCTTTAAAAGGCTCTCACCCCATTATTAATGCCTTCAATTAAGGGATTCAATTACATCATTTTTTTTCCTTTTCTCCTCCTTTTTTTTAAACATCAGAATCCCTTAATCTACACCAAGAATCTCCATCTTCTTTCTTTCCACCATTGCTGACAACTTTATATTATTAAAAAAATTGTCAATTGTATCGTTCTTTTATTGGGAGACTGGACAATATTAAAAATGAAGAAATATTCAAGAACTGTATGATAACTGTATGACAATTGTATCTAACTTGTATCTGGTACATTAATGCCCAAAATAATACCTGATACAATACTAATAAACTAATATACAATTATCATATATTTGTGATACAAACTGTGAAATTCGTCAGGGACTCACAACTGCTCGTGAAAATGTACAATGAATATACTATATTGATGTATCATATAAAAGTCACATACAATAAAGATTTTAGAAAGAAAGAAAACAAGATTCAAAACTTACCCACAACTTGATTCTAGAGCAATATAAAAAAGAGAGAAAAAAGAAACAGAATCTTAACTGTAGGGGAGGGTTATTGGAAATGGGAGTTGGGTGTCGTGTAACTGACAGACTAGAACTAAGGGATCTTGAATTTTTATTCTTTTTTATGACTTTGTATATAACTTGTAAAGCTACTCCTCTGGGCTAGGGGTAAGGTCTATGTACACTCTACCCTCCCCAGACCCCACTGGTGAGATTTACTGGGTTGTTGTTGTATATAACTTATAAATATAGATATACAAAGTAATTAATAAGGAATATAAATAAAGGTAGTAAATAGATTTCTATTATAGTATAGCTAGATAAAAATTCCTAGCATTAAGAGAAAATTTTACTTTATACTCATTAAGTCCAAAATATTTACCCTTTCAAACCTAAATCTAAAGAATTTACTTTTCCTACCTATATGGCCTAAACTATTTACCCGTCTACCCAATCGCATTTCTCTTTTTAATTTCTCTAAACAAGCAGAGTCCCACATCCCAGACATTCCTTTTCCCTTTCAAAAAACACTCATAGCTTAATCTTTTCAGTGGATGATGAAAATCCAGTACATACCCATGCATTAACCCAATTTCCTTTTTAGAATTTTCTATATAAATTTTAAAAGACAAGTTTTCATATTATTTTACATGCGTTTCACTCCAAATTCCCCTTTCTATATTAGCATATTCTTTTTTGTATATTTATTTGTATTTCTGAACCTATGTGTTGTTGTGGTTACATATTAAGCTTTCTGGATCTGAATTTTATGTGTATTTGAATATCCACCATTTTTAGGGCTTGAAACTCTTGAATTTAAAATTTTTATTTTGAATATTTCTTGTTTTATTCAAAGTGGGTGTTCTTAAATATTGCTTATAGTACCTTCTGGAAGTTCATATTAAAATTTGGTCTCATTGGAAGTTGTTGAGGTGATTGAGATCGAATTTTTCAGCTAAACTCGAAGAACACAGTTATCCAATAGTATACCGCTACAATATATAATATACTATAGGAGTCTGTAGATATAATGCAACAGTATACTGTAATAATTGAAGAATAAATTTATGTAACAATATACCGCTATAGTATACAATATATTGTAGGAGTATATAACTGTACTACAACAGTATACTATTATAAACAATATGCTGTAATAGTATACAATATACCATAATAATATACTTCGATTGCTATTTGTTGAATCTTCTAGGTGCTATTGTATAAAGGTAAAGTCATGGTTATAGTAATATACTGTTATAGTATACAATATAATAAAATAGTATACCGTAATAAATAAGTCATTTTTTAACTTATTTTAATTTTAAAATTTTTCCAACTAGGTCCTTGCATGTTTTCTTAAATGAATTTTTGATGGAGTTTCATAAAAATAATATATATGGTATAAGAAGTAGGCATCAGAAGAAATAAAATAGTAATATACTTATTTGGTATATTTATATGTAGTTTTGGTATACTATTGTGACAAGTAATTTATAATAATATTAAATACTAATATGACATTTTATTATACTAATATACCACTTTATTATAATGATATATAATATTTTGATCCTATGTGCTAGAACTATTTACAGTAATACATATATTTAAAAAAAAATGAAAGATAAAAAGAAAAAGGTAAATAAGATTTCATTTATAGGTTATATTTTTTGATAATTCATATGGATAAAAACAAAAATATGTAACAAAGAAGGGGAAAAAAAATACTCTACCAGTTTTTTTTAATTATATAATAAAAGAAAACAAAATAAAGAAAATGATCAAATGAGTTCTAATCATCAATAAACATTCTATGATCCATGAAATATTGGAATATGTAGACTGGGTAAATACTTTGATTTGGATAGAAGCGGGTAAATTGTTTGTATTGGATAGGTATTTGTGAACTTATCCTGAAAATTAACCCTTTATAGTTTGGCCCACACTTTTGTACCCCTTTTAACCCAGTTAAAGCAAAGTACAATATATCGAAACTTTCGGGCTTGTTTAGTTACGTAAGACACTTAATATTTTTAGGTATATTACAACACCTATTGTAACCGCGTAATAATTAAAGTTAAACTCTATTTTTGTTGTTTACCTTAAGGGTTCATTTAGTTATCAAGATAATAATAATCTTGGGATAAAATTTGGGATTGCATTTATCCCATTTAATTATGTATATTAGTTGATATCGGTATAAGTTTTATACCAAAATAATGTTATTAACTATCCTATATAAAAGGTGGGATAGCTAATCACATGAATATTTCAGTCCATGGGATATCCCTGTCAAACCCATAATTGAATCAAATGAGGGTTCTAGTTATTCTAAAAGGAAATGTAGTAGGCACCATTTAAGATCCACTAAAGCGATTACCTTACAAAGCTTAGATTAATTAAGCTAAAGCCTCGTAGAATATGGGTGCTTGAAAAGTAGTAACAAGTAAAGAAAAATTAATTAAGGCAAAATCTTAAGTGAATTTTTAAGTAAATAAACTAACCAAACAGTAAGCGGTGAAATGATTAAAAATGATAGTAAATGTAAGGCCCGTAAGTTTCGCCAAGAAATTTAAGATTTTGTGATATAGAGGTATTTATGTGTACGGAGATAGTAGTTAAGCTTTCTGCGGTACGGATTTTTTGTGCTGAATAATGCACTGAGGAGTTGATGGAAATTTTTGGCAGAAGAAGGAAGTTCCACTCCGTGGGCCGCATACCCATCACGGAGTTGAGCAGAGAAATTGTTGAAATTTTGAAGGTTGCTTTGCCATCCATTGCGACCGCATACCTATTTCACGGTCCGCACTTCCGTCGCAGATTTTGTATGAAGAATTTTGGAGAGTGATTCTGTAGTCCATTCTTCGGCCGCATAAGTTGTCCGCGGACCACAAACTTTTTGCAGAGCCGTCCAGACCAGCCCAGATTTTGGCATCACTTTTGAGGTCCATTTTATGGGTCGCATGTTCATTCTGCGACCGCAAAGTTGATATCAGAGGGTCCATTTCTATTTTTATAACCCGACCCCATTTTGATTAATAGCCTTTGTGGTTCATTTTGAAGCAAATACCTAATATTTTAGAGAGAAGTGAGAGTGTCTTAGAGAAAGAGGCTGAAGGCCTAACAACTCTACACATCCATTCTCTCCCCAATCTTCAAGATCATGAAAGCCACTCATTAAACCATCATCTATCCAGGTAAGTCCTTCTCCTAAGCTTCCATGCAAGAGGTTCTGAGTTCAAGTGTATTGTGGTATTGGAAATAGGCAATGCATGTGACAATAGGTTGTAGTATATGGGTTTGTTGAACTATTTAAAGTAGTTTATTGTTGAAATTGGTTGAGGGAGGAAGGTATTACCATTGTAGCTCTTTGTAGTCAATCTTGCATAATAGGTGTTTGACAAAATTTCTAAGAGAGTTACACCATGAGAATCCCTCTAGTTATTGTCCGATCCTCGTTATCTTCCTATAGATTGGTATTGCTAGAAGTGTTGTGATGTTGTAGTAACTTAAGGAAAGCTCAAACAAGGTATGTTCACTAAACTTCTCTTTTAGAATCGAATTCGATCATGTCCCCGTAAGTTTCAAGTGTGATTGGCCCAAGTTCCTTGTTCCCATGTTCCGAGTTATCCCTTATTAATTTTACTATTCCGAATAAGCTTGTGTTGAAATATATATACTAGAATTATGTACCGAATGCTCCTATCGTATTGTGTTCTCCTTCGGGAATGTATACGAACG
Source organism: Nicotiana knightiana (assembly GCA_005239525.1). Taxonomy (NCBI): domain Eukaryota; kingdom Viridiplantae; phylum Streptophyta; class Magnoliopsida; order Solanales; family Solanaceae; genus Nicotiana; species Nicotiana knightiana. Next base: position 99,415 of record ML437666.1, read on the forward strand.
TGATCAATATGTCGGAATATTATGATTTCAATCACGTTTTTATTGCAAATTATTATGCCGTGTTGTGAAAGAAAAACCAATGTGCTTAAGACTCTTATTGTTCATATACATATCAAAATTCGATTTTCAAATGTCCTTATTGTTGATAAACTATGATTAGGTTCAGAAGTGGAAGAAGTAAGAGTGATGTCTACAATGTGTCCGTGGTCGTTGTAACTAGAGCACTTGAATTGAATTCGTGTCCTAATAGTAAATCACCATGCTCTCTTTTATAAGAATTCCAATGTGATTCGAGTTCTTACCAACTCAACAACAACAACAACAACCCTGTAAAATTCCATCAGTGGGGTCTGGGGAAGGTAGTACCCCAGAGGGGGTAGAGAGGCTGTTTCGGGGAGACCCTCGGCTCAAAAACAATAGATCTGTGACAACAAAGCCCAAAAAATGATATCAGCAGCGTGAGAGACAACAAATAAATGAAAAAATAGTTACACAAATATTATGTAAAAGTGTGAAACACAACATAAATCGCTAGAAATAAATGAAAAAAACGAGTTCTTACCTACTCACGAGCTGAAATTGTGTATTGCCCTTTTGGGAAAAAGTATTTCACGAATAAATGGTATATTTTTCGTTTATGATTTTAACTTGTGCTTCTATTGCTAGTCAGTTTGCCTCATTCTTTGGGAAAAAACCTTTTTTGTTTAAAGCTTTCATTACTAATGAATTTGAATTTATGGTTTCGGAATATTCTATAAGTTGATGTTGAGATGATGATCCTTGAAAGTAAAGAAATGAAAGTGTGGAATATGAGTTACGGCCATAGTGCTTTGAATATGGAATCATATGAATGTGGTTGAAAGCATTAATAAAAATGACATGAGGTGAATGTATTTGTATTTCTGTTTTTCCTTTGTGTGCAAAACAAAATATTTTTGGGAATATCATTAGCGAGCCGAGCAAGGGTGGGTCATAAGGCCTACACTCGAAACTACACATGCCAGTGTAGGAGTGGATTGTGATTATACCCCTTATTTGGGATGAGATTAAAATATTGATGTGATTTTGATTATTATCCTTTATTGGAATGAGATTGATGATAACTGTGAATTGGAAATGATGAAGTCGACCTACACGACATATGTGAGAAGGAGGCCTAGCCAATCAGGTGGAAATCAGACGCCATGTTGCGTGCATGCTGGTTCTCAGTCTTGGTAACACCTTTATTTTCGTATCACCTGTCAATCCACATTGTTCATGGATAGATGGCCTAGCCGATCAGGCGGAGATCAGACGCCATGCTAAAAACACAGTGGTATATCAGTGCTAATGATCTCCTAACCAAAAATATATATTATTTTCGTATTTTGAAAAATGGTGACGTTTTGACTTGGCATTTGGATATCATTGATTGTTGCTTGCTGCTTCCGTGGTTTCCCTATATTATATGGCATTCTGTTTCGAAAGTGGACATTTAGTTTTACATACTAGTACTATTCCATATGTACTAACGTCCCTTTTATCGGGGGCGCTGCATCTTCAATGGATGCAGGTGGTTTATCAGCGGTCGGTCTTGATCTTCGTTAGCAGTTACTCGCTATTCAACATGTTTTGGTGAGCCCTACTCTGATCCGGGCCTTGTGTCATGTGACGTTGTATTTTGTGTTTTGAGGTATTGCCGGGGCCTTGTCGCCGGCACTTCCATTCTACTCTTCTGTTGTACTTCTCTGTAGATAGGTTGTAGGTGGTGTTTGATGTTGGGTAATGAACTAGAAGTGTTGGTAATTGGCAAACATATTTTTTTATCATGTCTATAAACTTGTAATATTTTGGAAATCGTAATGAATCTCTTTGAGTATTGAAAAACGAATGTAGAACACTTTACTCTCCTCATGTATATCTTTTGATATTGATTTTATATTGTTCATGGGTAAGGTTGGATAGAAGGCATCAAGTAAGCTTGCTTGATCAGTGTATCTTGGTTGAATGCCAATTCGCGCTCCCGAGGTCGGGGCGTGACAGTAAAATAGAGAGAAAGACCGTTAACTAAATTTTAGCCAATTCAAAACTATCTAATATTTAGTTGTGAAATGATTAAACTTGGTAATGAAATAGAGAGAAATTGGCAAATAGCCAGCTTTTAGACCGCTAACTAAATTTTAGTCAAGTCAAACTATTTAATGTTTAGCCACTTTTTAATTCAGAAATAAAATTGGATAAAAATACTCTTTATAAAAATACGAAAAAACTCGAGGAACGTTGAGTTTTAACAAACTCGAGAAATTATTCCTGAAATTAAAATGTGCAATTTGAAGTCCAAGCAAAAATTCAGGGAGTTCAAAATTTTACTCTTTAAGGTTTCCATATGATATAGGGACCACTTTCAATCTAGTATAAACTACCTGGTGGAGCAGCTTCAATTCCAACAGTAATGGGCAAAGCTCACGATGTCAGCATCGTCCGAATATAGAAACTACGACACCAAATCAATATCGCTACAATTCATCTAGTAGAAGGGATAAACAACAATATTAACAACATAAAAAATAACAACAACAACAATAAGCATACAAAACTCCATAGAACAAAAAATCAACAATAACAAAACATAGTTTACCATCATAGAGGGTGATATTCTCCTTTGTTCCTAATCAACATTATTGGTAAGCAAGTAATTTAGGATGGCGAAACCTTCGTTAAGTGAAAAGTATGTCCAGGTGCTCGTTGAGAAATCCTAAGAAATTTAAAATTTCAACTCTGGAATCATAGAGTGCTGGAGTTTCCCATTTAAAGTTTTAAACGCGAAGCATATAATGTTGGAGTTTCAATTGTAGGGAATTTTCTATTTCTAGAATAGTGTGCCAGAGTTTCGCTTGTAAAAGTTTCGAACTCTAACATACTATATTGGAGTTCTTCTGTGTTTCTAATAGAGATATTTTTGTTCAAATTTTAATTCTGTATTAGAAAGTGAATATTTCTTAGTTACATTTCAAATAGTAGTTAAATATTAGTAAGCCGTTTAAAAAAGGACTATCCAACCCAATTTTTAGACTAATATGTTATATATTCTTTTTGTATTACAAATAGACTTAAATAATTTGGGCCTATATTGTTAAAGTCCAAAACTTTTGGGCTACTCTATTTTGGACTTAGAAAATCAAAAATATGTAAGAGAAGAGAAATTCAAAAATAGCTAGATTTACAAGTGTTCATTCAAAAATAGCTACTGTTTCAAAAGTAATCGAAATTTAGTCACTTTTCATGTAAAGATAAATCTGAATGAAAACACTGTTCAAAATCTGAAATATACTGCATCATAATAAACTGGAATTCCAGTATAATATACTGAAACTCCAGTATAATATATTGGAGTTCCAGCATAATATACTTGAGTTCCAGCATAATATACTGGAGTTCCAGTATAATATACCGGTCCAGCATAATATAATGGAAGTTCATACACAGGTGCTCCAATCTCCAGTATATTATGATGGAACTTTCCGCGTGTTGGAGTTCCATCATAATATGCTGGAAGTTCATACACAGGTGCACCGATCTCCAGTATATTATGCTGGAACTTTCCCTATTGCAGCCAAATAGTGGTTATTTTTCAAGGACTTTGCAAACGCTGGCTATTTTGATTGACCAGTCCGAAAACTGGCTAGCCCGTGCTATTTTTATGGAAAAGTATAGAAACAACCAATTTAAATTCAAACTTACCAAACCTCTAGTCCAAAATTAGAGACTTACCAAAAGTAGCCGAAAATTAGAGAAACACGAAAGGAAGGATTCTTCCATCCGAGAATCACGCTAAAGATCTTTCTTCCTTCCCTATTTTTCAAACACAGAGACTTACATTCTGTAAATCACAATATTCTTTCCCAAAATGTAACGACCCGACCGGTCGTTTTGAGAATTTAAGCTCAGTTCAGTGGCACAAGGTCTTGAACAGCTTTACATTGTGTATCAACTTGCGTGCATGGTTGGATTCAGTTACCGGATGATTCGGAGTCGAATTGGAAGAAGGATTTTAGTTTCAGAAGCTTAAGCGGTGGAATTTGAACGGAGGTTTGAATTTTGTGTAAACGACTCCGGAATGAGTTTTGGGTAATGTCAACAGCTCCGTGTGGTGATTTTGGACTTAGGCGCGCGTTCGAAATTGGATTTGGAGGTCCGTAGAGTAATTTGAGGCAATTCGGCGAAAGTTGGAAAATTTGAAGTTTGGAAAATGGAGTAGTTGGACCACAATTGACTTTTTGGGGTATCTCGGTCGGAATGCAATTTCCAGAGTTTTAGCAACTCCGAGATGTCAATTAGGACTTGTCTGCAAAATTTGGCATCATTCCAGGTTGAATTGATAGGTTTCGGCACGAGTTTAGAAGTTTGAAGATTTGAAAGTTCTTAAGTTCGATTATTTGTGTGACTCGTCGTTTCGTCATTGTTTGGTGTGATTTGAGACCTCGAGCGAGTTCGTGTTAGGTTATATGACTTGTTTGTGTCTAGATGGGGTCCCGGGGGCCTCGGATGTGTTCCGGGTGGGCTAGGGGTCATTTTCCCCTATTTTTGAACTGTTGGTTCTGGTGTCTGATGTTCTTCATCGCGATCGAAGTGATCTTTTTGCGATCGCGATTCCTTTCTGCTGATCGCCTCAATTTCCTTCTACGCGTTCGTGTAATAGCCCTCGATCGCGTAGCTCTGTACTTTTTCCTCTTCGCGTTCGCCTTTTCTGTTCCACGTTCGTATAGTAGAAACCAGGCCTTGAGCACTGGTACTCACTACTCTTCGCGTTCGCATGACCTTATTTGCGATCGCAGAAGCCTGTCTATTCATTATACGCGATCGCATATTCTCTTTCGCGATCGCGTAGCGCATTTTGGGCCAGTAACTATTTTATTATACGCGAGCGCATTGCTTTTCTCGTGATTGCTCTGAACAAATACTGGGCAGCCTTCCTTTTCCTTCTTCGCGATCGAAAGTGGTGTTCGCGATCGCACTTCATTAAACGCCTAGGCAGAATATAAATCTTCAAATCAAGGGTTAGGCCATTTCTACCATATCTTGACTTGTAGAGCTCGGTTTTGAGCGATTCTTTGCGGGTTTTTCAAGAAATTCGATTGGGTAAGTGTTCTTCACCTAGAATGTAACGTATTCCATGATTTAGTCTTTGTTTTATCATTTAAATTGTGTTTTTGGTTGGGGAAAATGTTGGTTTTTTTGAAGAAAAATTCTAAAATGAAAAACCATAATTTTGAGGGACAAAATGCTATCGGAAATTGGTAATTTTTGTATGGTTGAACTCATATTGGAATGGGTATTCGGATTTGTAAAAATTTTCGGGTTCCGAGGTGCGGGCCGGGGGTCGACTTTTGGACCAATTTTTGGAATTTGTAGAAGATTGAAGATTTATTATCCGGAATAGTTTCCTATAAGTTTTATGTGTGTTTTGAAATTGTTCTAGTTGGTTTTGAGCCGTCCGGAGGCCTTTTCAAGAGAGGTCCATTTTAGAGTACCGGGTTGTCGTCCTTGAGGTAAGTATCTTACCTAACCTTGTGTGGGAGAATTATCCCTTAGGATTTGAGTCTTCTATGTTGATTGTAGTCCGTGTACGCGTGACGAGTGTGTGCTCAGACTTATTGTAGAAGGTTGACCTTTTAGGGTTCTTAGGTCCTTATATTCACCTTGTATGAAGTTGTTCTTGATAAACTTGAGTTCTAAATTTCTAGTTTCACCCCTACATGCTTTGATTAGAGCTAATTTCTTTAGGATTCACCCTTACCGCCTACTTGACCCTGTGTTGACTTAACCAAAGGTTTTACCTCTTTTATCGTCATGCTATATTTTCATAAACTGCCTATAATTAATTGAATTGTTGAAAATCTCTCATAATTTCTCAACCTCATAAGGGTTTAGATAACTTATATCTTCGTCAACTTGTCCTTACTTGGAGTTATTTGACTTGTGTTGGCTTTTTATTTTTTACTTGAATTTTGTGGATTTGTTGCTTTGTCTTGTTTTTTCCTGGTCAAGCTGTTCTCTTTATATTTAGTATTCTTTAACTTGATTAGTCCTTGTGAACTATGTTCTGCTGTTTCTTTTTGAATTGAAGTTCTTGTATTGATTTATTCGTTGTACCTTGTGTCATTGTCATGACTGCTTTATATTTGATGTGGTGATGTACGATTTTACTGCCGTGCTATAATTATTGTCTTTGTTTGTTGCACTGTATATTTAAATTGGGGACTACGGACGTATTCTGGGAGATCCCCCCTGTACTGCATATTTACTTTGGGACTACAAACGTATTCCGTGAGATCCCCATGTACTGCTGTCACGACCCATTTTGCCCTTCGAAAGGTATTGTGACGGCACCTAGTCTCTACGACTAGGTAAGCCTAAAAATTACGGAAAATGATAGAATCAATAAAATAAGACAGAAAAGAACTCAAATAGATATAACATAGTTTCTCAGCATATACACTTTCACTTCCCAAAACTCGGAATGTCACTATAGTCACAAGCTCTGTACTAAATGTAGCTCTATACAATGAAACAGTGGAAAAATACATAAGAGTTCTATGCCTATACTAGATTAGAAGGGGACTCGTGGGATTCTGCGGACACGGCAGAATCACCTCGCGGTCTCCTGGCAGCTGCTAGAACGAATCCTAGCCACGATACTGGGTGCTGGTACCTGGATCTCCACATGGGAAAAACATGCGCAGGAAAGGGCGTGAGTACTCCACATTTGGTACTCCGTAAGTGCCAAGACTAACCCCAGTCAAGTAGTGACGAGGTCAGGTTGAGGCCCTACTAAGTTTTTAAAACAAGTCAATATACAATTTAAAATAGTGAAATATAGATAAGCAATGATAAACAGGATTAACGAAAACTGGAAGAATTAATAACAGAAAGAGAGCCCTCGGCTCAACACATCATATATCTCAACAGTAAATGTGCAATGCAGTACACGAGGAAAGCTCCCGGATCTCATTCCGTAGTCCCAATTTAAATATGCTGTGCAGTACAGCGGGAAAGCTCCCAGATCTCCGTCCGTAGTCCCAATTTAAATATACATTTCAGTACAGGGGGAAAGCTCCCAGATCTCGGTCCGTAGTCCCAATTTAAATATGAAATACAGTACAGGGGGAAAGCTCCCGGATCTCGGTCCGTAGTCCCAATTTAAATATGCGAAGAAGAAGTATGTCGGATACAGTTTAATTAAACAGTCCAGGAAAAACAACAGGCAAGAATAGAGTAAAGCTACCTAAGCATGGTGCAACTAGTAGCAAATAAGAGAAAACAAGTAAGGACAAGTAGGCATGCTAACTCTTAAGCTAACTACTCAGTTAAGAGGAAACAGTAATATATTGATGAAAATGAGTGATTTCATGGAAGTAAAAATAGGATTGTAGAAACAATGACCCGTGTACGCACTCGTCACCTCACGTACACGGCGTCCACGTAACAAAATCAGTATAAAAATACCTAAGGGGAAGTCCCCAACAAAGAATTAGGCAAGCCACTTACCTTGACTGCGCTAATCAACTCAATACCACGCTCTTGCCACGAGTATCTGACTCCGGGTGGCCCAAATCTATTCAAATCGATTGCATGGTGTAAACATCACTTCAAGGGAACAAAATAGCTAATTATTTTTAAGCTAAAATGCAAAATTAGGAAATTCTCCCAAAACATCCCCTAGGCCCACATCTGGGAATCAGGTAAAATTTATATTTCCCGAACACCCATTCGCTCATGAACCCACTCGAACAAGAATCAACAAAATCCGACATCTAAAACTCCCTAAATCCTCAGATTTCTACTTGGGGAAATTTCATCCCAATTTCATGGTTTTTCATCTAATTTCAATGATTAGATTGGGGAAATTGATAGAGATTATTTATATACAAATGGATTAAGGTTAGAAAATGTTACCTATGATTCTCCTCTTCAAATCCCACTGAAAATCACCAAGTTCCGAGCTCACAGTCGATTTTGGAATTATGAATTTCAAACCCTCGGATTTTTAGTATAACCAGCCCAGATGTTTCGCACCTGCGACACTGGTATCGCACCTGTGGTGCCGCACCTGTGGAAACACAATCGTAGGTGCGAAAAAATGACATGGGGTCGCACCTGCAGTGGCTGGGTCACAGGTGCGGCTCCGCACCTGCGGATACTCTTCCGCGCCTGCGAGTCAGGCCAGCCTAAGCTACATCGGCACCTGCGTGCGCCCCCTTCGCACCTGCGTGTCCGCACCTGCGGAAATACCATCTTAGGTGCGAGACACCAGAACTAGAATGGTTCAACTGCTCTCAAAGTCCCAAACTCACCCGTTGGGCATCTGAAATAACCCCGAGGGCCCCGGGACCACAACCAAACCTACCAAATTACCCTAATACCTTGTTCAAACTTGGTCGAGCCTTAAAACACATCTCATAACATCAAAATCATCATTTATGCATAGATTCAAGCCTAAGAACTTATGAAATTTCTAGAATCCACATCTGATGCCGAAACACGTCAAAAATCATCCGAATGACCTCAAAATTTGCACACAGGTCACAAATGACATTACGGACCTGCTGTCGCTTTCAGAATTCCATTCTGATATCAAGATTTCACCTATCGGCAGAAATCGCTGAAATTCTAACTTTCACCAATTCAAGCCTAAATTCACAACCGACCTCGAAACACATCCTAAACACGCTCCTGACCCCAAAATCACCCAACGGAGCTAACGGAGTCGACAAAATTCCATTCTAGATCCGTCTTCACACCGCTCTAGCTACAACCAGATTTCTAACGCTAAATTCTACATTTATGGACTATGTGTCCAAAATCACCCCGGATTTCATCACTCAACGCTCCGACAATTCCAATAACATAAATAGACATGGGAGAAGAGGTTAATAGGGGATAGGGGCACTAATTCTTAAAACAACCGACCGGGTCATTACAACTGCATATTTACTTTGGGACTACGGACGTGTTCCAGGAGATCCCCCTGTACTGCATATTTAAATTGGGTACTACGGACGTATTCTGGGAGATCCCCGTGTACTGCATATTTACTTTGGGACTAAAGGCGTATTCCGGGAGATCGCCTAACACTGGCGATTGTTTTGGGACTACAGACGTATTCCGGGAGATCCTCTGTATTGTGTGATATATTCAGAATTACGGGACGGGATCCGGTATATTTTTATCAAAGGAATTATGTTGAAAGAAAATTATTTGGAAAGTATATTTGAAAAACATTTATCTTGAATAAAACTATGTTTGAAGGACACTCATTTGGAAAAATATATTTGAAAAATGTTTATGTTGAAGAAAACTATGCCTGAAGGACATTTTCTTTGGAAAAGTATATTCGAAAAGCTTTTATCTTGAAGAAAACTATGTCTGAGAGACATCTCTTGGGAAAAATGTATTTCAAAAGAATTTCCCTTAAAAAGGACATTACCTTAAAGCTTTCAATATAAAAACTTGCGGGTCAAAGTTAACACTCGAAGATTTTGACCATTTTATTGGGATTTTGTGGCTAAGTCCTGATGTGGAGACTAATGCAGTGCTGAGTTACTACTTACCCTTATTGTGTTGCGATTTCCGGACTTGGGCCGTGCTCCCGTCCACCCTTTTGTATATTATTATGATGTTCCGTCGTTATTTGCTGTATTTCCTTCCGCATTGTAGTTGTTATGTTGTTAACTATATTGTGTAGTCATTAGATAGATGCCATGTCCTGTCATTCCTATATTTATGCCTGTTCAGTTTAGTAGACTAGTGGGTGTCTTGACTATTCCTCGTCACTACTTCATTGAGGTTAGTCTTGATACTTACTGGACACCGCTGTGGTGTGCTCATTCTACACTTCTGCACATTTTTTGTGCAAATCCATGTATTGATTGTTATTAGCTGTGCGGACTCTTGCTGAGGAGACTCAAGGTAACCTCCTGCTGCGTTCGCAGGCTTCAGAGTCACCTTCCTATTCTGTATTTACACTGTTTTCACTTACTTCCAAACAGTTGTATTTAGAAGTTGTAGTAAACTCCTTAGAGCTTATGACTTGTACTACCGGATTTTTGGAATATGCTCTTGTATAAAGAATCCTTTTTCATCAAATATTAGATTTTATTTATTATTGTTGTTATTTCATGAATTTTAGGCTTACCTAGTCCTTAAGACTATGTGCCATCACGATACCCAACAATGGGGAAATTTGGGCCGTGACACAAAAATTCTCAAAAGGAGCTCCAAATTTCACTCAAAAATTGATCAATTTCATTGTAGAAGCAACAATTTCCTTTTGTGATTTCTTTGTAGATACAACTTTGATGAAGGAAATATGAATTACAATAAAAATCAATCAAGGAATTAGTGAGTTTTGACCTAATTTCAGCTACTTCAATGACAAATTTACCAATTTTTATTCAGTATGGTGGCCGATGGAATGTTGATAACAGTTTTGTGGATTATAATACCGAAGCTGTAATAGTTACTCCAAATATATGTTTTGAAGATTTTGTAGTCGTGATTTCCAAATAACTTATGATAGATACTTCATTGAATGTTATTGAAATCAAATACATTATCCAAAATGGTTCTCCACTAATAGTGGTACATAATAATATGGGCGTATGTGTATATCTTGAGCTTAAAAAAATGCTCGGAATTTACAATGTATCCCCTTTGTATAACATCGAGTGAAAAAGATATGGATATGATCTGCTACAATTCAAATTCTGCTGTGATTTCCTTAGAGTATGTACAAAGGTCAGTTATACAAGAGAGATACAATAGCGATACTACTGATATGATTGAGTTTGGGGATGAAGAAGACTGGCAGGATACAGAATGTGATGAAAATACAATAATAACTGACCCTCAACACATAGATGTAGAAGAAGGTCAAATTTATAAAGACAAGGCTACGATAATCAAAGTCATGAAGCACTTGGCAGTAAAGGAAAAATTCTAGTTTAAGGTGCATAAATCAAGTGAAAGAAGATATCAAAAATATTTACTGTATAATTATGTATCTCAATGTATATCGTAGTTGATACTAGAAGCATAATTATGCAGAAAATAAGTTGTTGCTTGTAATTCTGTGGCTGTACACTTTTAAGTTGTGATTGTCACCGTGTAGTACTGTATATTCATTTTAATTTTTCATCTAGTATTGCTGATGGCAGTGTGTATCTAAAATATATCACTATTAGGAGGTGTCTTTCCCTCAATGAAATACTCGGTAAATGATGTGAAAAATATAATGAAATTGCTACAAAAATAAAAAAAAACAAGAATTATCAAACTGCAGAATCTAAAAACAAAACAGATAGTGTTGAAAGAAATTCATAAGCTTAGACTTGTTGAGGTAGTCCTTCAACCGGTTTTACATCAAAAGGGATAATCAAGTCCTTTGATTTATAGACAGCAGTTCGCCAATTGATATTTTTTTTGTTTAAATAGAAATGCGCGTGCACAAAAAAATGAGGCAGCAACACAAAATACTTGCGCATTGTCTTATGAAATTTAGCTTGATGAGAAGCTCCACCGCACATAGAGTCATACATATAAATGCACCTATCCTTGAAGGACATCACAACCATTATCCAATTCCATTGTTCCAAAACATTAATTAAACGTGCTCGACAGTGTGCCATGGAACATTGGCATACAGGAAATACCAATATACTCTGCAATGACATGTTCCATATTGCACACTTCACTGTCTCCATCTGTATCAATAAACGCCTGCCACAACTCATTAATTTTCTTGTTGAAGTACTAAGCTGTGGTGGTGAATTTTACCGGTAGGTCTTTTTCATACTTCCCCTTCTTCCTCAAATAATGGAACAATACATCAATGTGCTGAAACAAAACATAACAAGTAATTAATCGCTGAAGGCTCGTAAGCTTTAAGCAGCTACACTTTTTCAAACCAAATTCACAGAAAACAAAGGAAAATGAATGCTCACTACTTCTCTTGTCCCAGGCAAGATAGAAATTAATAATCTATTCTAACTTAAGATGCCTGATCACGTGTACACTGGCTAAAATTAAAAAAAAAACCATTATATGCCTAAGTGTAAAACCATTTTTTGTCTTCAACTTGATACACACCAAGATCATAAGCAGGATTGAGTTTACTAACATGGTTTGGGTAAACTTCATTCCTGATAACAGATATACACAAAAGAGATACAGTGATTTGATATAAGAATAATGCTATAAATGACAATATATTAAAATATAAAATTGAACAAAACTCAGAAGTTCGAAACATACTTCTTTCTAGACTTCCCTTCTTTGACCCACGTAGCAAATACATTCAACAAAGAGCTGTTAACGCCAATTCCAATTTTTCTTTGAAAAGGATGCTTAACAGAATACATTTGCTTTTTTTTCTTTCGCTGCAACAACACCAGTACTGGAACTTGAATCAAATATAGTAATGAACAAAGATTTCACGGCCTTTGCAGGACATCGCTTTCTTTTTTGCATTTGCGGCGAAGCTTCAAGAAGTAATTCAGGATGGTACAAAACAATTGAGATTTAGGAACCTCTTTCTCATATTGTTCCTTCATCCCCCTGCCTCCTCATCAACACTTGCGGTCACACAAACAACACCGGTCTGAGACTCGAGAACCTTTTCTTTCTCAGATTCTTCCTCCATCTCCCCTGCCTCCTCATCTGCAGTCTCACCAATAGCACCAGCATGCGCTACATCTGATATGAAAGTTACTTGAGCAACGAACATGTTAAATTTCACACCAGAAGGTTCTTCCATGATATTGGCACCTAACTGATCTGCTGCATCGAGCATAATGTTGTTACGATGATGCTCACTGGTATCTCCTTGAGAATGTGGAACATCTTTGCCTTCACTTCCACCGAGCTTTTTTTTAAAAAAAAATCGAATTATCAAAAATAACAAAGAAAAGAAAAGGGAAAAGTGCAGAATGCACAATTAAACACACCTTACAACCATCCATTTCAACATCTTCATTGCCACCAAACTCCATATTGCTCACAAATTCATTATTGTCTTGACGACCACTGGTGTCTTCCTCTAGATGTGCACCATATTTGTCTTCACTTGAACCAAGCTATTTTAAAAAAAAGGATACAGTAAGTTAACTAAAAACCTAAAAGGCAACGCACATTGAAAAAGAAAAACATACCTTGGAATTTATCAATTCAAAGACTTCCTTGAATTTATCAGAAATATATTTTATTAAGGACTTTAACTGCTTATAGAGCTACAAAATGAAAATATAAGAAAGATAATAGACTTTGAATATACCTTTTTTAACAAAACTTTCAAAAAACCAATACAAACCTGTTTAACATTAACTTTCAACTTCTGCAACGTCATAATCAACATGTTGGACATCCGGTGCCTTTTTTGGTGGGACAGGCTCCTTAATCTATTTCGAGGGCGGCGTGACAAAATCATCGCTATCATCAATAGGAAGTTTTCCTCTGTTACATGATGTCAAATATTTCCGATACTCATCGTTAGCTTCAACAGGCAAAGTAAATCTCTTTAGCTCTTCAGTTGTCGGAGAAATATTTTAAACTGCCAATGTAACAAAAAGTGCTTCAGTCCTAGATGTATCAAAGATGTATACAACTTGTATATTTAATTTATCACAATGAATTATAGTGTACTGTATATGTATATCCCATTAATACATAAAAGCTGGTACCTTATTCTCTGTGCTATTAAAGAAACCAGTAGAGAAGTCTTCACACGTTGGCTTGTCTGTCATTTCCCAATTCAATATGCATGGTGTATGATCTCCAATGCGAACATCAAACTTTTACCAACTACAGTGCAACAATCATAGAATCACATCGGTAGTGCAAGAGGAAATCCACCAATCCTATAAAACCCAGACTTTCCCCTCAGTATGTTCCTCACCGACTTCATTAAAGCTCGAAACACAATCTTACCCCAGTGAAAGGACACATACTTATCACTCTCGACAAGATAGAAATCACATTTACTTATAAATGTCTTCTGAGCCTGAGTGGGCATTAAAAATGTGTTTATAAATAAATGATTGCAGTCTTAACTGCGTCTTCATCAGATTGCCATTTCTTGTTCTCAAAACAATCAATAAGCGACTTCTTTGACATCGCTTCAAAACCAAAAGAATAAGTATCCACCAACCTATTGGGTCCACTTAAGTTACCCTTCACATGTTCATTTCCACAACAGTTTAAACCACTTACAACACCAAATTTCTAAAGACCAAAACATAAAACACATTCGTCATTCAATTTCACATAAAATTGATCACACTTATCTTGAACCAACTCCCTAAATATTAAAGAACGAATCAGTTGTGCCTGGATAGCAACTTGAGGTAAATCAAGGAAATAGCCAAAACATTTTTCCCTAAACATCCGAAGCTGGACATCAATCAACTTTGTCTGTAAAACTGATAGGATGTCCACATTAGTGTATGATGTCCAATGAGTAATAGGAAAAGGCTCACCAACTGGAATACAAAGTTTCCAAGGCTACAAATAAATGACACAAATTAAAAACAAACAAATACAAACTAAATTCAATTTTAAAAGAAGATTCAACAATAGATAAAAGTATAACTAAAAAATTGTATGTACCTTATAAACTTTGTCAGGAATTTTAACTTTTCTGCCTTCTGAACCTTATTTTTTTGGTTTGACACCCAAATTCACTTCGTCCTCGACGATACGTTTTGACATCATCCACTCTAACACTTTTGCTCATCTTTTTCTCATATTGTCCAACAACATCCGTTCTAGATTCTAACACATTAACACTGTCAGAACGATTTTGTCTTCCCATATTTCGTTCATCAATCGATTTCTCAACTAAAACAGGAGTTGAATGAGGAGATAAACTCATCGACCTAGTTTCTCTTCTCATGTTGCTCGATTTCTCAATTGAAGCTGGCTTTGAATAAGGCGAGGAACTCATTGAACGAGTTTGTCTTGTCATATTGCTCTATTTCACAGTTGAAACTAGGTTCAACGAGAAATTTTTAAAAAAAGTATACGAACAAACCGTTACAGAATATTTTGAAGAAATTGATACAAAACTCAACCAAAACTAACAAAATCATCTATAACAGATACCTACGATAAACTCTAACTAAACAATTCAGTCGCAAAAGCCTAAAAAAAGCAACATCGTTTCTCCAAAAACACATGCAATCCGAAAAATATACAAAAGAAGAGATTTTCTACTCCAAATTACTTGAAATCAGACGAAAATAACCGCAAATGTATCTTGTTTTGTCGTCAATTTCAGCAAATTTTGTTTAATTTAGCAAAAAATCGCATATAGAGAGAGATAGATAGATAGATAGATAGAGAGAGAGAGTGTGTGAAAATATAGAGAAGAGAGAGAACAGTGTATGTATTACAAAATAGATATAAAAAGGGAAACTAACATTAGTTGAAACTATTTGGGTCCAAAATGACATTTGGGCATTTTTTAGTAGATATTTTATTTTGGGATATTTTTGGTTGGAAAAGTTTATAGAGTGACAATTTGAGTAATTTACCCAATATGTAAATCAACATTTGGATTCCGATTTTGAAAGCTGAAAAATCCATCTGGTTGATTTTGGCAGAAATTAGCACGATATGACTTCAAAAAAGATGGTCTTAGTGGAATATCCCCACTTTTTATGGTCTTAGAAAAATGTCCTTCCTCCCTCCTTTACTTTTTGAAACTATAGTTGCTTAATTTTTAAAGTTTGAAATTCTTTTTTGATGGTAGAAAATAAAATTTAATGATCTTTTTGTTGTTATATCATTTGAATATTGATACTTTATGCTTAAACTTTTAGTTCAGATATAGATTTTGGTGATTTACTGTAAAAATCATAAAACTCCATTGTTGGACCTTAGAAAGTGGTAGAAAAGACAAACTGAGTCTTCGATTTAGTGTTATTCGATTAAATTGATGATCGGGGAATGTTTGTGTTGCTATTTGAGATTATTTGGAGCAGAATTAGGGTGGTTGATCAAAATTGAAGTTGCAAATTTGAATAACTTTGTTAAACGCCAGAAAAAGTATATCAATTTAGTAGACTTTGATGAACAACTTAACATATAGGTAGATAAAATATAACATCACCTCCACTGATTCGATAGAAAAATCCTTTAAGAGAAGAAGTGTGATAATACGGTAGACTTAAATTAACAACTTAACAGATAGGTAGAGTAAAACTAGCATTAACTCTACCAGATTGGTAAAGAAATCCCGAAGAGAAAAAGTATGACAATCCAGTAGAGTTCGTTGAAAAATTTAATTAGAGCATTTTTAAAATACCGTTTTTGGGGATATTTCGTTAAGACCACCCCAAAAAGTACCTTTTGTGTCGATCGTTCTAATCATGGATCAAAAAAGTTCGGTTGGTTTATCATATTAAAAGGTGTTGTGTAGGGCCGAAATTTGTCGATGAAAAAGAGCAAACTACTTATTTTAATTAGAGCAAAATTTTTACCAATACTATCCAATTCTAAAATATTGCATATGTAACCCTTACTCATAAATACCACCAAACCTAAACCTAAGATCTGGTTTTATTATAAGTGACTAAAGACCCTTCGTGCTCCTTATCTCCTTCATTCTCTGCTTCTCCTAATAAATTATTAAATCATACATCGAGTGCTTAATAATCAACAGAAGTAAAATAAACACTAGATTAGAATAGAGAGCACGAGCGCTTCAGGTCTAGCGCACCCGAGTCCCAAATTAGAATTATGGTGCATTATATTATTATTATTATTATTATTATTATTATTATTATTATTATTATTATTATTATTATTATTATTATTATTATTATTATTATTATTATTATTATTATTATTATTATTATTATTATTATTATTATTATTATTATTATTATTATTATTATTATTATTATTATTATTATTATTATTATTATTATTATTATTATTATTATTATTATTATTATTATTATTATTATTATTATTATTATTATTATTATTATTATTATTATTATTATTATTATTATTATTATTATTATTATTATTATTATTATTATTATTATTATTATTATTATTATTATTATTATTATTATTATTATTATTATTATTATTATTATTATTATTATTATTATTATTATTATTATTATTATTATTATTATTATTATTATTATTATTATTATTATTATTATTATTATTATTATTATTATTATTATTATTATTATTATTATTATTATTATTATTATTATTATTATTATTATTATTATTATTATTATTATTATTATTATTATTATTATTATTATTATTATTATTATTATTATTATTATTATTATTATTATTATTATTATTATTATTATTATTATTATTATTATTATTATTATTATTATTATTATTATTATTATTATTGTTGTTGTTGTTGTTGTTGTTGTTGTTATTATTAATCTTTTCTTTTAGCTTGCGCTGAATAAATATTTATAAGTAAATAGCAGAAATGGTCTTATATGTATGTGTTGGAATCGACCTTTCGAGGCTTTTAACTGTATAGGGTAAAATATGCTATGTTAAGTGGGTGCATAGGAGAGTGTCACGTGGAGCCGAAGGCAGATGATAGTTAAAACCGAAGACAACTGCTCCATTCATCACCGGAAGGAATGACGCTCATAAAAACACAATAAATGCCGGCCACCCGGTAGCATTTAATGGAGAATATTCAACAACATTTAGTACACTGCCCATTACAAAGAATTTGTCATCTATGCTCACCGTTACACATTCTTCAATGACCCTCATAATTGACAATAAAGAAAGGCATGATCCTAATACCTTGTTCCCTAGGTAAAACTATAAATAGCGAGCTCTGTTATCATTGTAAAGGACATGAAAATTTCTGGCAAACTTATACTATAATCAATTCAAAGCTTTATCTTCTTAATCTTTGGTTTCGTTGCTGTTGTGCTCGGAGACCCTGTTCCCGGAATTATTATTTCTGTTATTTTGTCTTCATTTCAAGGCTAAGTATTGCATATTCCTTCAATTATTTTATTATTTCAGGATCTAATTAATTCAACTGTACCGTTTTACAAGTAAACAATTTGGCGCCCACCGTGGGGCCTAGAAAGCCGTGTAATTAAGTTAATCCTTTCCCCTTTTACTAACGTGTTTTGATTATTTTTCTTAGCAAAAAAATGGCAGATAATGGTGTTAACAACATACACAATATTGAGGCTCAAGGAGACCAGCCTCATCATACAGATTCGTTAAGTGGCACCCGCAATGAGGGAAATGATGCTACGCCCGTCCACGATAGGCGGTATCCCCGACATGTTCGGGAGGCGACTCCCGATGATGCTGAAGAGGAGCATGTTGTTGATGCGGTAAGGGTCCCGCAAGAGAAATAAGCGATCATTCTACACCATCTCACACATCAGGATAAGGTTATTATGGAGTTAAAGAAGGCATTGTCGGGGGCTTCTAACAATGCGAATGGATGAGGTCCAGTTCCTCCCGATGCTTCCACAAATAAAGCAACACAGAGGATAGACAACAACATCCCGAGGGGTGAGGTTGGCTCCGATGGGGCTGGGGGAGCGGATCCTTCCACAACAACGAGAATGATCCCTTCAAGAATGAACTCTTACAATTTATGAGGGATGTAAACGCTCGCAGGGATCAAATCCCGGGTGCACCACCGGTACTGAAAGGGTCGGACTTAAAGAAGTACACTCAGTTACCGTACAAATCGAGTGCGGCATTGGAATTAATCCCGAATCAGTATAAAATGTCCGACGTGCTGAAGTATGATGGAAATTCAAACCCTCAGGAGGATATTACCACCTATACAACGACGGCAAAAGGGAATGATTTAGCTCCCCGCGAAATTGAATTTTTTTTGCTGAAGAAATTTGGAGAGACTCTCACAAGGGGAGTCTTGATGTGGTATATGTTGTTACCGGAGCATTCCATAGATTCTTTTGAGATGCTTGAGAACTCTTCTATTAAGGCCCATGCTGGGTCTAGAAAGGTGCAGGCTCGGAAAGTTGACATATTCAGAATTGCACAAGGAGAGTCCGAGTTGATGCGGGAGTTTGTCACCCAGTTCCAGAAGGAGATGATGTTGCTCCCGGTTTTTCCGGATGAATGGGCGGCTGAAGCATTCACCAATGGTTTGAATCCGAGAAGTTCAGACGCTTTTTGGAAATTGAAGGAAGGTTTTCTTGAGTTTCAAGCGACGACTTGGGCGGATGTCCACAATCAACACAAGTCAAAGATAAGGATTGAAGATGATTAGATTGGTTTCCCGTCATCGACAAATGGATAGGAGAAAAATAAAGAAAAATCAAGAGATGATTTCGACACAGATAGACGGTCTTCGAGGGGACAATTTTTGCCCTATGAAAGGGCCGAAAGACGCGACAGAGGTTTTCGGTCTGCAGACAGGTTAACTACTGATAGAAGAATTGATCACAGTCGGAACATCATGTCATTGCAGGAAAAAGAAACGTCAAGTACGTGGGATCCTTCCTACTCCATGCTATCAGAATACAATTTCAACGTCAGTGTAGTGGAATTGGTATTAGCTATGAGAAATATTAAAGCGGCTCGATTCCCGAAGTCGATGAGGTTCGATCTTAACTAGAGGGATCCCATTTATGGTGCGAGTACCACGGGACAATCGGACAGCGGACTGGGGACTGCCGACATCTTCGTGAAGAAGTGGTGACACTATTGAAAAATGGCCATCTCAGGGAATTCTTAGTGACAGGGCCAAGAATAATTACGGTCGCAACCGTGATAACATGGAGCCTTCAAAAGTAGGGGTAAATCCCCCACGCCAGACGATCAACATGATCTTGGGGGAAAAGAGATCAATGTGGTCACCTTCTTGGAAGAAAAAAGACGAAGGTATCAATAACCCATAGCAAGAGACTCCGAGAAGTCACTGAAGACGACATCACTTTCACGGAGGAGGATGCTGCTGCCGTACAACGACACATTGGTAATTCATTTAAATGTATTAGATTTTAAAATCAAATGTGTTCTAGTGAATCCAGGAAGTTCAGCCAATATCATACAATGGAGGGTATTGGAGCAAGAAAAACTCATCGGAAGCATCATTCCGGCCACAAAACTCCTCGCTAGATTCAACCTCGCAAGCGTGACAACCTGAGGAGAGATTCTGCTGCCTACGAATGCCGAATGAGTGATGAAGACGACTATTGTTGAAGTGATGGATGGTGATATGGGATATAATAGTATTCTGGGAAGACCGTGGTTGCACAAGATGAGAGTCGTATCATCAACGTATCATCAATTACTTAAATTCCCGACATCCAAAGCAATCAAACAAATAAAGGGAGATCAACCAGGGGCAAGGGAGATGAATGTGATTTCAGCCTCCAGTAGTAAAGGGCATGAGCATGTGGTGTAGCAATTACAGAAACCGGTGCCAACTCCCGGATCAAATGAAGTTAACCAGGGGGGAAGAAGCGTCAGAATCTTATCAGGTGCTGAGATACTTCCATCTACCAGAGAGACAGATGCAACAAAATCCGTAGCGGAAGAGCTCGAGAAAGTTGCATTGTTTGAAAACTTCTTAGAAAGGAAATTCCACTTGGGGACAGGACTGCACCTCGAGCCCAAGTCTGGATTTATTGAATTTCTTAAATATAATGCCGGTTGTTTTGCATGGTCACATGCGGACTTGCCAGGTATCCCAATGAAAGTGTCCGTACACAAGCTAATCTTGGATCCCAACATCCCTCCAGTAAGACAAGAGATATTCCCTATTGTGGAGGCCAGGAATACATTCGTCAAAGAAGAGGTAACTCGCCTATTTATATTGGTTCTATCCGAGAGGTAAAGTATCCAGGCTTGCTACCTAATGTAGTAGTAGTTCCAAAGAAGACAATAAATTTCGCATATGTGTAGATTATAAGGACTTAAATAAGGCATGCCTAAAAGACTCCTTCCCACTGCCAAACATCGACCAAATGATTGATGCGGCGGCCGAGCATGAGTTAATGAGTTTCCTTGATGCTTATTCTGGGTACAACCAAATTAAGATAAACTCGTAGGATCAGGAACATAATTTGTTCGTAATGAATTTTGGCACATATTTCTACAATGTGATACCCTTCAGGCTAAAAAATGCCGGAGCCACTTATCAATGGATCGTAAGCAAGATGTTTGAAAAAAAAGAAGAGAAAACCATGAAATTATATATAGACGATGGTTTCCAAGTCTTTGAACGCAGGGGACCATCGTAAGCATTTGTAAGAAACTTTTGACATCCTAAGAAAGCATAACATGAATCTTAACCCCGAGAAATGCGCATTTGGGGTCAGCTCCGGAAAATTCTTTGGATTTTTGGTATCACAAAGGGGGATTGAGGTAGACCCCGATAAGATAAAAGCAATCAAAGACATCCCGGACCAGTTATCAAGCGTGAAAGAAGTTCAAAGGCTCACGGGGAGATTGGTCGCTTTGAGCAGGTTTATTTCCCCGTCATCAGAATAATGCCACCATTTCTTTGTGCTGCTCAAAAAGAAAAACAACTTCGAATGGACCCCGAAATGCCAGCAGGCTTTGAGAGATTTTAAAATGTACCTGTCAAAACCTCCGTTACTATCAAAATCGAAGGAGGGTGAACACTGCTAGTTTACCTTGCATTCTTGGAGGTAGCGGGAAACGTCGTTTTTGTCCGTGAGGACGAAGGTACGCGTTCTCCCATTTATTATGTTAGTATAATTTTAACGGGAGCAAAAACTCGCTACCCGAATTTGGAGCAGCTGGTCTTAGCTCGCGTAGTCGCCTCTCAGAAGCTAAGGTCTTACTTCCAATGTCACCCAACAACTGCGGTGACCATCTTTCTCCTGCGGAACATCCTCCACCAACCCGAACTCTTGGGTATATTGGCCAAATGGGCCGTCGAAATGAGTGAGTTCGACATAGAATATAAACCGAGGATTGTGATTAAGTCACAAGTTTTGGCTGACTTTGTAGCTAATTTCTGTCTGGGATTGCTGCCTCTAGAGACCAAAGAAGGAATGATGGTGTTAGATCGACATCGGGATTTTGTACCTTATTTACGGACAGAGATTCCAACGTAAAGGGGTCTGGGCTTGGCATAGTGTTAACCACGCCTTCGAGAGAAACCCTAAGGCAGGACATCAGACGGTCCCTTTAACTAACAATGAAGCAGAGTATGAAGCTGTGATTGCAGGACTTGAACTAGCCCGGGGACTAGATTCCGAGGTCATAGAAATCAAATGCAATTCCCAGCTGGTGGTAAATCTGGTCTACGGGATCTTCGACACCAAAGAGGAGCACATGCAACAGTACATAGTGAGAGTCCAGGCTCTACTGGCTCGATTTCGGGAGTGGTCGATTAATCATATCCCAAGGAAAGAAAATGCAGAAGCAGATGCACTAGCTAACCTCGGTTCATCGACAAAAATGAAGGGATCAGATTCCAGGACAATCTTACAACTCATGGATTCAGTCCTAGACGCAGATAGATACTATTAGGTAAATACGACTTATTTGGTCTGTGACTGGAGGAATGAGATCATCGATTATCTCCAACATAGGAAGTTTCCCGAAGACTCCAAGGCGTCCCGGGCGCTGCATACCAAAGCAACATGATATAACTTCAAAGGAGGCAAACTATATAAGAAATCTTATAACATCCCGCAAGCCCGATGCTTGGGAGCGTCTGAAGATAATTATGTTATGCGAGAAGTCCACGAAGGGATATGTGGAGACCATTCGGGCGCAGATTCCTTAATATAAAACTGGTAAGGGCAGGATATTATTGGCCTCGAGTGGAAGAAGACGCCAAATCTTTCGTGCAAAAATACGATAAGTGTCAATGTTACGCACAACTGGCCAATCATGAAGTGGGGAATGGATTGTCGGACCACTGTCGCCGGCCCCTGGTGAGGTAAGGTTTCTTTTAATTTTAACTGACTATTTTTCTAAGTGGGTTGAATAAGGTCCTTATCAGAAGATCGGCAAATGAGAACTTGTGGATTTCTTATGGGAGAACATAATTTGTAGATTTGGAATACCAAAAGAGAGCCTGCGATAACGGGCCACAATTTATAGGCGCAAAGATCACAAAGTTACTTGAAGATTTGAAAATCAAGAGAATCACATCTTCACCCGATCACCCGAGCGCAAATGGTCAAGCGGAATCAACGAACAAAGTGATTATACAAAATATCAAGAAGAGGTTGGAAGTGGCTAAAGGTAAATGGCCTGAGGAACTGCTTGGAGTGTTATGGGCGTACCGAACAATGGCTGAATCGAGCACAGGAGAAACTCCTTTTTCCCTTGTGTACAGAGTAGAAGCCTTAATCCCAGTGGAAGTAGGAGATCCAAACTTGAGATATTTCCAGGCAAGCGAAGAGACGAACAACGAAGCGATGTTGATCAACTCGGAGCTACTCGATGAGCGCATGGACTTGGCACATATAAGAATGGAGGCCCAAAAGTAGATAATGGAAAGATATTATAATCAAATATCTAACCTCCATTATCTTAAAGTGGGAGACTTAGTTCTAAGGAATGTAACTCAAAACCCTAGGAACTCAACACAGGCAAGCTAGGTCCAACCTGGGAAGGCCCCTACCGGTTATAGCTGTCACCAGGAAGGGCTCATACAAGTTGGAAAATCAGGATGGAGAAAAGTTGCCAAGTAACTGAAATGTGGAACACCTCGAGAGATATTATTGCTGACAAACATTACCTATACTGAAAGTATGTGTTACACTCTTTTTCCTTCGTCCAGTTTTTGTCCCAATTGGATTTTTATGGAAAGGTTTTTTACAAGGCAACAACGAAAATCATACTAGGAAGAAAGTTTCAACAGCAACAATAAGACCTTTAATGGCAAGGCACACAAGCGAAGAACCACTCCGGGACGGTTAGATAATCTTTGGCTCGATAGTAAAATTCCCACCGGGAAAGTGAGTTTGCTATCAAGCAAATGTTACCCGACCTTTCACAAGTGCACACCACTAGAAGATTTTTAGATAGTCGTTTGCTCGATATAACAAATTCCTAAGGGGAAGCGAAGTTTGTTACCGAGCTGAAGATTGTCTAGAAATTCACTAGTGGGGTACTCGAAGGTGCAAGACTTCAAGTGTTCCAATTCGCATCCTTCACATTTGAACACTAGGGGGGGGGGGGGTGATATGAGGATAAAAAACAATGATTGCCACATTGACTGGAACACAAAAATCGGGAACCTAATTGTATCATCGGGATCGAGGTTTGCATGGTCAGGCTGGTAAGAAACAAGTTGTACAAGTTACCCACAAGAAATTGCAATTTCTTTTTAACATAGCAAATGCTTATGTACTTTTTGAAAAACAAAGGAATAAAGTGAAGTCATTTTATTTTCCATCTTGTTTCTTATCTGATCGATGAATTAATTTTATCACTTGAAAGTTAAATAAGTACTTCAAAATGCTAGTGCCGTAATGAACATGAGAAGTCCTATTCAAGAGCATCGTAAACATAGGAGTTTCCTGGCTTATAAAAACCTTCACGATAAAGGGTTCATTTTGAAAGAATTGGTTCCCAAAATCCACATGATTTCGGGAAAAAATACATCCAAGGCCCTACCTAATAAGACGCAAATAGTAAAACTTGCAGAACACTTAAGCAAAAAATAATGCAAAGATTAAAACTTGCATAAATGTTTGAATGAAATAAAGACTCATGCAATAATTGAGAAAAAGGATGTCTTTATTCACAATAAACGTGTCAAAATGGCACGGATACAAAAATTGATAAAAGAAAGGAAGAGCTAAACTGCTGCATCTTCGGAACCTGGAGGAAAAGAAGTGTCCGCGCCCCCGGGGGAGCGAGCAGATCCGTCGATGGATCAACATATTGGCCCTCATCAGCTCGGCCTTCAACATCTTCGTCTTTCGGTTCCTCTTAAGTTCCCGAAGTTTCAAACTGGAACTAGAAAAATCGGAAGCATCAGGCCCTGCCGAGAGATTCCTTTAGCAGCTGACTCAAGCTCACGGGCTTCAGCAATTTTGACATCAAAGTAAATGCTACCTGCTTTTTCCTTTTCCAAGGTTTTTCTCCTCATGCTGTACATAACATAAGTTTTCTTAACAATGACGGAAGTCGCTCGGTGCTTAAGTTATTCTTTGAGTTGAGTAACCTCGGCAGAAAGGTTGTCCTGGGCGGATCTAATGGATTTGTGGATAATATCGAGGTCACAGACACTCGAGCTAAAAATCCTATTATGCTCAATAGTCTTCTTATACTTCTCCTCTAACTGGGCATGTTTCACCCCAGCAGCAACAATCTCTTCAACTTTGGAGTTCAAGGCTACCTCCAAGTTGGTCAATCTTTCAGCGAAGGCAGCCTCATGATCAGTTGCAACACGAACGACACTATGGACTTCATCCCATTTATCCTTGGCCTCATAAAATTGAATCCTTAGCGGCTAATCTCTTGGATAAGGTTTTATACTTCTTAATCGAGTCTCCAACACAACGACCTCAACAACTTTAGATTCTAATTCCAAAAGATGTGTAGCAGTCTGCTCCCGCTCGGCCAAAAGTTGATCCCGTGCGGAGGTAAGCTCTTCTTTTTCCCGAATCAACCTCTGAAGGCCCTCGAAAGCAAGGAAATTGGCCTACAAAACAAGAATGGCAAACAATAATATTTTTCAATCAAAGACAAGAGAAATGATAAAAGAAGTGAAGAATGTACCCCTGCAGAGTTGTGCATGGAGTTGTTCAACAATCACTCTCTCGAGAGAGCCTGTATCTTTTCCTAATATTTTTCTGAAGCCAAAGGCTTTAGATAGTTAGCAAGTTCCACCGGCTGGGATAGCAAATTTTATCTGGTGGAGACCGAGAAAGTAATGTTCCTCCTCCTTTGCAGATCTTCTGAGGGGGTGCATAATTATGCCCCAAATTCCCATGAAATGGGGACTGGGGGAGAGGCATATCCTCTACTTGGACAAATGCGACCATTGGAGACGATGTAGCAGTTGCTGGTGGAAGAATTAGTGTAGATGGATATGAAGCTGATGGTGTTGAAGGGTGAGAAGCATTTGTGACAAACGCAATGTTGGTATCTGGTTGCTCATGAACCAAAGACAGAAGGGACCCGGTACTTAGCCCCAAAATATCGGGCGCTGCGACTGAGATCTGGAAGCGGGAGTTGGCATGCATCATTTCGTATTCCCCCCAGAGCACCGAGACATCGTCGTCGGTTGGTGCAACTAACTCAATAGATTGAGCAGTTTGTTAAGTTGAGGAAGCTCGTCGTCTTCTATGTAGAGAAGCTTCCTCCTTGCTAGCTTCATCGTCAATCATCACGGTATCTATGGCTGGGCCAGGAAGAGGGATCGTCACCACGACTTCCGGAGACGACTCAGAGGCATCATTCTTCGCCCTCTTATTTTTCCACCGCCTGAGGAGGAAATCCTTATTTTTGATTTCTTGTTCTACGACCGGGGACTCCGAGAAGAAGAACTTGTGCTAGAAGCAGTCCCGAAGATGCCTGTCTGTGAAAACTGCAGCAGCCTTGCTGCATTAGAATGATCTGCCAAAATGTCCTCTTCAGGGACGACAACTGAGCCTTGGTATACACCTGTATTCAATTGAAGGGAAGAATCAAATAACTTTCTCACAAGAAAAGGTAAGGACATGATGGTTAAACTTACCATGATTTTTGGCCTCCCACCCATATTTCAGGGACAACTCTTTTCACGAGCGTGTAACGTCCAATCTTTTTTTGAACCCATTGGTCCAAGCCCTCAACCGTAGGGGAAACCCACCGAGTTGCTGAGGTAGGTAAGGAAGAAAAGTTAATAATGACAAGAAAGGGATCTTTAACAAGAATAGATGCAAATTGCATACTTACGAGTGCAGTTCCGAGAAGGAAGAGGCCGGGATGATGTCACCGGTGGAAACGGAGACGAACCGTTCCATCTACCCACGATCATAGTCATCATCCATGATGGATAGCAATGCGTGGTGGCCTTTCTTGCTGAAGATGATTTTCCCCCCACAGAAGATCTTGGGGGAATAAAGGTTCATCAGATGAGAAAAAAATATCTCCTCCTCCGTTTCCTAGCACAGACGCCGAAGGCAAGCAATCGTCCTTCACATGAAGGGATTCATCTGTGCCAAACACACTTGATAGCGGAGACAAAACTTCTCAATGACTGAGTCGAGCTCTCGACTCAAAGAAAATGTCCCCAAAGTGAATAGATACATGTAGAAGTACGTAAAACCCTTCTTGGTTAAGGTCCCCCGCTCCGCCAGGTCAGGAGTGATAATGTTTAAATCCTGGAAATGACAATCTTCCTTCACAACAGGAATGCTGGAAGGATGGATGGAAGAAGGATATCTGCTAACGGCCCATGTAAGAGAGCTAACAGAAGAAAATTTCTCTTCGAAGTCTTTTGTTGTAACAAGACTTTTAGGGATGATGGTGCTCACTGTTAGAGGAGCGGTGTCCTTGGCTTTGTTTTTATTCTTTGAGGAACTGATAGTTTTTGTAGAAGAAACCATTATACATTATGGAAGAAGGAAAAGTTTTTCTTGTTCGAAGAGAGTTAAAGAAAGGCTGAAGAACAGAGTACAAGCTGAAAAGAGAGTTTGAGAGAGTTTGGAGAATTTTGGAGTATGAATGAAGGAAGTTGATGCGTATAAGTAAAAGTTTATCCTACTAAATTCGTGGCCATGATTACCTCGATAATCGACAAAAGGTATGCTGAATCATGAGATGATTCGTGTTCGGGACATTAAATGTAGAGAGACATACGTTTAATCAACTATCAGAAGCTTTTCATAGGTGATCAAAGAAATTCCTGCCAAAAAGAATATTTCTACTAACTTTCCAGTGACACAAAGTTATGTCACCGAAAAGTAGGAAGACTATCTGTATAGGGTAAACTATGCTATGTTAAGTGGCTGCATAAGGGAGTGACACGTGGAGCCAAAGGCAGAGGATAGTTAAAGCCGAAGACAACCGTTCCATTCATCACCGGAAGGAAGGACGCTCATAAAAACACAATAAATATCTGCCACCCGATAGCATTTAATGGAGAATATTTCACAGCATTTAGTACACTGCCTGTCACAAAAAATTTGTCATTTATGCTCACTGTTACTCATTCTTCAATGACCCTCATAATTAAAATTAAAGAAGGGCATGATCCTAGTATATTGGTAAAAAATAGTTTCACATGTAAGCCTACTCTTGACAACTCAGCCAGTTATGTGGACACAGGAGAACGCGACAGCTGGATGTGATTCTTTGAAGAGGTACAGAACAAAGAGGCACAATTCAATAAACCCTCGAGCTCATCATCCACGGGAAACTCAACCTGATAAAGATAGGGAAGAGACACGGTCAAAATGAATCTGAACAAAGTTACAGGCAGATTCAAGAACCCACAATTGATTACTCCTATGTTATGTAACCGTACCCCAATTACCGTTATCCTTTGTAACGCCCCATTAATGTCAAATTAGTCATTAATGGGCAATTATAGCAAGAGTTGTACGTTATATCAAGGAATCTCCTATATAAGGGAAGGGAAGATAGCTTGTAAAGGCATCTGATTCTCGAATACAATCTACTTTGCTTTTCTATATTTCTGCAATATTGACTATTACTCGTTTTTCTCTGTTTCCTTGATTATCAGTAACCCGTGTTCATCATAGAAATAGGTTTTAGTCAAAGGATCTAATTCTTTGGTTAAACAAATTGGTTCCATTGCCGGGAATCTGATAATGTTTGTTTGCTTTTCAAGCGATATCCTCTGAACTATGTCGAACTCCAACGACAACAACCAGCAAAGGAATGGAACCCCAGTTCCATCACCTTCAAGAACCCCACGTGGTTCAAGGGAACAATCCCCAGATTGATCCAATAACAACAATGATAATAATGATCAAACGGTGGAACAAGATCAAGTAAAACAAATGATTGCAGAGTATGTGAGCCAAGCTTTGTAAGAATTTGCGAGGGGATTACCGGCAGCGTTACCTGCACCACCGACACCACCCCCCAATAATACCATCACTATGGAAAATCCTCAATCTGGGTTGGAAAACTCAGGGAGGGGAGATACTCCTAATGAATCTCTCGAAGCGAGACCAAGTATATCTAATAAATCTGAATTACAAAATTTACTGCTAACCATGCAGAAACAGATGAAGGAGCAGAATGATCGCATCGAACAAATTCCCTGAGTACCGCCTATTATCAAAGGCATTGATGTTGATAGGTATTCTCAACAACCTTGGAATCCAAGTGCGGCTCCCTTGCCTATACCTAAGAAGTTTAAAATTCCTGACGTTCCCAAATATGATGGAACAACCGACCCACGTGATCATGTGACTGCTTTCACTACTAGAGTAAAAGGCAACAACTTAACAAAACAAGAGATTGAATCAGTCCTTGTCAAAAAATTTGGGG